>PVKB01000979.1:327494-528049 GCA_004027205.1 Ctenodactylus gundi
AAAAAAAAAAAAAAAAAAAAAAAGACTGCTAGAAGCCCGGGTGTGTAAGACTTTGTATGGGCACATTTAACTTCTCTTGGGTAAATATGTGGGAGTGGAAAGGCTGAGATCCTGAAAGAATAGCTTCCAGACTGTTTACCAGGGCAGTTGACATTCCCAGCAGGGTGGAGACATCCAGCTGCTCCACATCCACCAGACTGCTCCTGACTCATCTCAGCTGTTCTGAATGGGTTATGATAGCACCTCCTTGTGTGTGGTTTGCTAAAGATGCTCGGTGAGGGTAACTTCAAGTTTTCTTGCCTGCCTTCCTCCCTCTCCTCCTTTCTCCTTCTTCCTTCTCCTTCTACCCTTCTCTCTCTCTCCCTCTCCCTCCACCTGCCTCTCTGCCCGTAGACCTCAGGACCTTAATACTGACTGAACTACAATCTTCCAATCGTTTTTGTTTTGAGACAGGGTCTCACTAAGTCATTGAATTGCTCAGGCTGGGCCTGACCTTGTGATCCTCCTGCCTCAGACTCCCAGAGTGCTGGGATTATAGGCCTGTACCATTATCTTCTTTGTGAAATGTCTGTTCATATTTTTTGCCCATTTAAAAGTTTTTGATCATTTTATTAGGATGTAAAATGCTTTCTGTATTCTAATTACAAGTCATTTTCAGATTTTTTTCAAGACTGGCTTATTTCTCATTTTCCTGTGTTTTGAAGACTCTAATGAAGCTCAGTTTATTGATTTTTTTTGTTTCTTGAGGATATCTAAGAAATCTCTGCCAAATCCAAAGTTATTATAATTTCTCACATATTGTATTTCTCCTCTACCATATTAAAATTTCTCCTGAAGTGTATTTTCTACATTTGGGTCTGTGGCCCATTTTGATTGATTTTTGAATACAGTGTGAGAGGAGGAGAGCAGTTCCTTTTCTTTTTGAGGCTCCTTTTTTTGCACATGGGCTAGCTAGTTTTTCCACCACAGTTTGTAAAAAGGTTTATCCAGATGGAGCAAGTGTTCAAGTACTTTGGTACTATGTTGAAAATTAGTTATGTACGTGTGTGGACACACACACCTATTTCTTAACTCTCTGTTCCATTAACCCGTTTATCTTCATACCAGCAAAACACTGTCTTAATCACTGTGACTTCACCAGATAGCATGAGTTTTCTAATTCTGTTTTGTGTTTTAGAATCATAATTGCTAATTTCTACAAAAAAAAAAGTTTGTTAGGGTTTTGATTGTGATTGCTTTGTATCTGTAAAATCAGTTTTATCTGTAGATCAGTTTACATTGTATGTTATCTAGGACAGTTGACATTTTAGTAATATGGAATCTTCTGATCCATAAGCACATCTCTGCTTACTTAGGTCATAGTTAACTTCTGTCAGTAATGCCTTAGAGTGTTCATGGTACGCAGCCTATACATTAGGGGTGTTAACTATATTCTTTCTATTGTGACTAAGGTTCAGCATCTTGACATAAGGGCCATTTAAATTTCCTTTTCTGGGAGTTATTGATACCCTTTACTCCCTTTATGTTAAAATATTGACTTTCTTGTACTTATCAGTCAGTCTGCAATTCAAGATGCAAATACTTTTCCCAGTTTTTCTTTTAATTGTATATTGGTTTTTGCTAGTAAAAGATTGTTATTTTTATATTGTCATATTTGTTTATCTTTGCTCTTTGGTTTCAGGAATTGTGCCGTACCTAAGATGATCTTGCTTCTTTTCCAAAAGAATCCTTACCACAGCTTATTTGAATGTTTTTTTAATATGTAAACCTTTGATTACAGGTCATTATTTTTCAGATGCTTATAGAGTTTTCTCAACACTATTAATAGATATGAAAGGCTAACTTTATTAAATTCGTATAAATGGTTGGGACTATTACCAAACTTCCTGTTCTTTTTTTATTGGAGATTATTTATGCATAATTTAAGACCTGGTAGAACTAATTTTTCCTTGTTGGTGTAGGAGGTACTTAAGCTGGGGCCTGTGTACGGAGTTTGGAGTGGGGAATGGGTGTTTCATAAACACAATGAAATTCTGTTCTTTAATTGTGATGTCTCCTGGGGAGAAACCCATAGATTTACTTAAATTCCCACAGGGATGCCTGACCACAGAGGTGGAGGAATGTTTGAGCCTTAAAACTAGTTAACTTTTTCTAATCGTTCTTATTTTGTTAGCTTGTGGGTGTAAGTATCTGCATTCCACACATAAAATAATGTCTCGGAGATGCCTGGAGATGTGCTGCAACCACCGCGGTTGTCAGAGATGGGAGCTGGCAGCCGGGAGGCAGGCAAGGGGGCTTCGCTCCTTCATGCCCTCTCGTGCCACTTAAATGTTGAACATCTTATTTGCCTTTTCAGAAAAATGAATATAGTTTTTAAATGCAGGTTGTCGACTAGGTAGCTCTTCAGCATTGTCTTGAGAATGAACTCTGTGGAAAGGCAGGTAGGCTGTGCTCAGGGACAGTGCCTTGTCCCAATGAGATTTAAGCTCTGGGTTTGGTCCTCACTTGGTTTAAGAGACAGATCTCAAGTTTGAGCTGAGCCTGGGCCACATGGTAGCATTATCAATATCCTGCATCAAAGTGAAACACCACAGAAGAATGAAGTCTGTAAAAAACCATGGCTGGTTCTTGGTCACGTGCTGGTTTTTGGTTGGCTAGCATTGGAATCCAGGGCTCGTGTATGCCAGGGAAGTGCTTTACTGGTTAGGTTTTCATATTTTCAGACATAATGCTGCAGTTCTTTGCCAGATCAACTTCTGAATCACCTAATCATCATGGCTAGTTATATCGCTTCTGAGTCTCATTTTTTGCAGTAGTAAAAAATGAACTTGCAAGGTGGTTATGGAAATGAAATGTATGGGAGGCCCTAGCACACATCTTCTATTTTTTTCCTCATCATGTTTTTCCCCCCTACAGGGAATCTGAAGATACAGTATTGTTGGTACTCAAAGAGATCTACCAAACCCAAGATGTCTTTCCTGATCACCCCTTACAGTAACTCTTAACCATCTGTGGCTGCTTAATGTAAGTGTCTGGATGTCACGTGTGCAGCATAGTGCTTACACATTGGCACAGTAAGGAACCGGGGAGCTTCCTGTTCTTTGTTACGTGTCACCAAAATCTAGGCTATGATTCACTTTTAGAGGGACTCTTATTAAAATTCACAGTGAAAATGTACAGTCAGCCACTTAGAAGACGAGTAATGTATGTCTGTTTTGCTCTGGAATTGTCAAATGATATTCGCTGTCTTATGATTTAAACTCAGAATCTTAGCCAGGTCTGGCACACGCCTGTAATCCTACCACTCTGGAAGGCTGAGGCAGGAGGATTCCAAGTTTAAGATTAGCCTGGGCAACTTATTGAGACCCTGTCTCAAAATCAAAAATAAATATGGACTAAGATGTCACTCAAGGCAGAGGCTCTGGTCCCTAGTACTACAAAACAAACAAAACCCTGACAACTCAGAATAATAGTTCTGATCATTTGAGAGTTACCATGACAGCAGTTATCATTGTAAGTAGCCCATTCTGGGATTTAAAATACTTTTTTTAGATGTGAACTAGAATGTCTGTTAGCTTTGTCATTCCCTGTGGTCACTGGCCAGCTGTGCCTGCATGACGACTTCTTTTCCCACTCCCTCCCCTGATTGGACACTGAGCTCTCCTGCCCTGCACATCCACCTGGGTGTTGCAGTTTTCCTCTCCTGTGCCACTCCTGTGTGTTGCTTCCCATGTAGTTACCTTTGAGGGATCTGGACGATAACCTTCCTTTTTGGGAATGGAAAAATGAGGGGAAGATCCTATTCCTTTTCTTTTCTCCTTCTTTCCTTCCTTCCTTCCATCCGTCCGTCTGTGTATTTGGATTTAACCCGTAGTCTTTGTGCTGAGCTATATCCTAGCCCTTTTTATTTTATTTTTTATTTTTTTGAGAAGGGTCATTAAGTTGCTCAGGTTAGGCTTGAACTTGCCATCCTCCTGCCTCAGGCTCCTGGAATGCTGGGTTTGCAATTAGGTGCACCATGCCCAGCTAACGCTGTTACTTACACCATCAGCTTTGTGTAAACCCTTGCTATTCTTTCTTTCTGACTAGAGGTAGTGACCTCTAATTCTTTAATGACAGCATATTGGTGCCATACTTTTCTTATTCCTTGGCATGGTCTGCCTATTTTGGGTTTGATTTGTGTAGGGTTGACTATAAATTTTTCTAGGAAATTGCTACATATCTGTAGAAAATGTTCTAATTTGAGAACAGAGTACTGAGTTCTAGAAGGCATTTGAGGTACACTCCTTTTGGCATTCTCTGAATTGAAGGCTGTCTAAGTCAAGATGGAAAAGGCTGTTGGGTGATTTTCTTCTTTTTTTTTTAGAGACAGCATCTCCTCTGGTGCATTGTAAGAAGAAAGATTGGAGAACAGCTTCATAAAAATATCCCTTATTCTTTTATTGACAAGCGTCTTTCTAGGAATCACTGATTGTTCCTCGTTACTACAACGGTTTGAGCTGGTTAAGCTGAGCAGTTTAGTTCCCATTAGATACATCTTTATAAGCCAGGTGTTACATAGCATAGACCTGCCCTTTTGTACCATCATCGAAACTGGGGACTCTAGGTGAGGCTTGACTTGGCTGACTTAAGTATTTGATAGGAACTCTTGTTCTCCCCTCACCCACCGCAGTACTAAGGACTCAACTCAGAGCCTTTGCACTGAGCTACATCCCCAGCCCTTTTATTTTTTGAGACAGAGTCTTGCTTAGTTGCCCAGGCTGGGCTTGAACTCGTGATCCTCTTGCCTCAGCCTTCTAGAATGCTGAGATTATAGGTGTATATTGATGTGCTCAGCTGTTTCTATTTTTGTGTTAAGGGTAAAGTTGTAGAAGGTAATGAATCTGAAATTACATAGCTTTTACACATTGCTTAGGTTGTAAATAAGATCTTTTTGTCCCTTCATGGTGACACAGTTTAAGTCACTTGCCATTCTACTTGGCTAAAGGTGGTGGTGGTGATGTTGTCATTAAAAACATTTTGTAAGCCAGGCATGGTGGTATATCCCTGTAAGCCCAGCACTCTGGGATGCTGAGGCAGGAGGACTGCAAGTTTCAGTTCAGTCTGGGCAATTTAGTGACTGCAAGACCCTGTATCAAAAAAAAAAAAAAAAAAAAAAAAAAAAAAAAAAAAAAAAAAAAAAAAAAAAAAAAAAAAAAAAAAAAAAAAAAAAAAAAAAAAAAGCCTGGGAATGCAGGTCAGTTTGAAGGCCTTAGGTTCATTCCTCAGTACCACAAAAAAAAAAAAAAAAAAAAAAGGAAAAAGGTATCACTCACTTTTTAGGCATTATAATCCAGGATCGCTATTTAAAATGCTCTTGGCACAGGCAGTGTTCAGTGAGCACATAGGCTTGGCCAAGGGCAAATACTTATTTTGAAAGAGATACCTATACCTCTAGGTCCAGAGAGCAGCTACTGCAGAGTCCCTGCCAGCTGAACTTGGAGGCTGCCGAGAGAAACTGAAACTGAAGAACACGGGTGACTGAAGTCTGCGCTTTTCCCCAAGGCAGCTGCTTCCCTGTTGTTGTTGGCATCTTCTTTCCCATTGGTCACTGCCCTTGTAGTTCTTTTTGTGATAGTCCTGTGTACTTCTTCTCAGATTTCCACGGGCTCCCATCTAGAGTGGCAGAGGCCTGCAACCTATGTTTCTGTGTTTTTTAAAAAAATAATTTTTTCGGGGAAATGTGTCATGGTATCCAAAGCATGGTATTTAATATTCATTGATGTTGTCCCTTAGACAGCAATGGTCTGTATCCTTCTGTGGACAGAAAAGGACAAGGGGAGGAGATTCTGGAGGCAGGGGTGCACATACAGGTTAGGGCTGGTCTCCCTTTGTCATGTGCTCATGGACTAATGCCAAAGTATGCTGCTGAGAAGTTTCAGATGTATGAGGTATGTAAGCTCAGAGAAAGGGTTTTTAAGAACTAAGTAGCATTTATTATATACTAAAGGGTAGTAAGCTTACGAGCTACTGGCTTCAGATATTCCTTTACTCTTCACCTCGGCCTGAGTGTGTAACCAAAGATGGCAGCTGGGCCCAGAGCTGCATGGGCTGCTGTGCTGGGAAAGCTGCTGTCCTGTGGGCATGGCAGGAAGCTCTGGACGCACTGTGTACCTGCCTGCGCCCCTGGGGGAAGTCATGGCCATGTCTCACATGGCAGTAGGCTGACTGAGTCCTTCATTTAGTTACAGACCACTTGCACGCTGCTGTGGTGTCACATGCAGTCTCTCAGCCAAGCCAGTTTTATGCCCAGCTGTGCTTACCTCAGTGCGAGTGTGTGCATGGAGAAGTTAACAGCACTGATGAGCTTTCTAATATTTTGCACTTTTGAAATGTTTTTTTACATGATATTTAAAACTTTAGTAAAATACTGAAATAAAATTCTACTGACCAGTTACTTGCTTTTACCTGGTCTCATCTATCATAAAGGGAATCAGTACAGTGACTATTCTCTCTTCCCCTGTGTATTAGTAAACTTAAGTTTAAGAAATGGAATTTTAGGGCAAAGAACTTTAACTTGTGTTTTTATTGTCATAGGTAGATAGAAGTCAGAATTTGAAGCACTGGCAATTATAAGGTACACACAAAGATGACCCTGTGATGTGTAGTTATCAGCCAGTGCTCTGGGCACCAGCAGGGCCGTCTGTGTGGCACATGGGCAGGCCGGTGCTGACACTCAGGTCCCTGAGCGGTATTTTAAGCACAATAGAATGCACCATTTATTTGAAAATTAGGCTGAGGGAAAAGTATATTGATGATAATTTATAGAAAGGCCTACATAAAACAAGGTCATATTTAATATAATCATAATAAAGGGTTACTGTCAAGTTTTAGAGCATTGATTCTGATAGTCCTTATGATAAGTTCACCTGTCCTCCAGGCAATAGTGCCTGTAGCTTTTCTTCCCTGCCTTCCACTGGCAGGCTTAATTGGGGTAAGGAGCTCATAAGCACTAAGACAGTGAAGGCAGAAACAAATATCTGTTGTTAGTGCTGAAACTGCACTGTTTTTTGGTGGCCCAGGACTTTCATACTGAGCTATATACCTAGCCCCTTATTTTTTGAGACAGGTCTTAACTACTTGCTAAGTTGTTCAGACTGGGCTTGAATTTGTGATCCTCCTGTCTCAGTTTCACAGAGTGCTGGGATTACAGGCCTATCCCACCGCACTAAGTAAAACCACGCTCTTGACCGTTTCCTTTTTTTTCTAGTGTGTTCTCTTCGTAATGTGACTAGTCGTCTATACGTACCTTGTTTAAAGTGGACAGCAGTGCCAGCTAGCTGGGCTTAGATTCTGAGACGTGCATGTATAAAATCAGCAAAAATGGGACTTTCTTACAGCCTGATGGAGTAGTCACCAGAGAAAGAAAATAGGATCAAAGTAATTGGCTATGCTTTCGATCTAAAATTGTGAAAACCAAATTGATTTGATAATTAACAAGAATGGCACGATTTATTGATTTATAAACAGAGCTTCCCTTTGTAGTCCAGGCTGATTCTGAACTATGAGGCCCAAGCTGGCCTCAAACTCATGGTATTCCTCCTGCCTCCACCTCACAAGTGCTGAGGTGACAGGTATGCATCACTCCACCCGGCTAATTTTTATGTGGAGCTGGGAAATTGAAACCAGGGCCTTGTGCAGGCTAGGAAAGTGCTCTGACTCCCAAGCGATGCCCTGGCCCATCTAGAATGACATTTCAGTGAAGCAGAAGAGCACGAAGTCCCGAGGTAGCAGCCCAGCGGACCACAGACACGGGCTTCTGTAGAGGTGGGGACCGCTGTGTCCTCTGGAACCACGGCAGAAAGAACTGGGCTCCTGAGAGCTGCGGGGGTGGAGCTGAGGGCACCTCCTGTGGGAGCAGCGTCCCCTGCAATTCATGCCCTTCCTTGGCCCTTGGAAAGGGTGAAGACGCCAGTAGTTCATGTCTTGCGCGTAGTCCAGTTAGGAAGATTGATTGATTCCCCTATTCTCCAGTGAGGAAGATCCAATTCTCAAACATCCAAGCGGTAAGCGTCCCCAGGCTGCTGGACAGCATGCGGCACATGCTTGTCTTGAAATGGCTTATGGCACTCGGTGTCAGTGAGAGGAGGGTAATACTGCCTGTAGCAGACGTAGGCAAGCACCATCCCAATCACAGCTCCGGCTAGTACATCTGAAGACACAGGAAGTGAGACCTTTTCCTTAATCAGATTATACATGGAAATCCACACTAGACTCCAGTTGTGACTGTGTTTGTAAGGGTTGATAAACCCCAGTTCCACACACGCGATTTCTTTGCGAGATCGTTATTGCCAGAGTCTGGTTCTCTTAAAAACCACATCAGACACATGTTTAGTTAAGTATAAGCCCTCTTCTTACAAACTATAACTTTTTAAACTAATACAGGTTTGCATAGAGCCGTTCTCCAGGGGCTCGCAATCTCAGGACTCCCGGGACAGGAGCTCTTCAGGAATACATCTTTAATTAGTCTTTAAGGCTTCTTAGGACCTCAGGGCAATGCTGTCAGTTTTTAACGATTATACCTTTTCTGTAACTTCGATGTTTTACTATACCATTTAGCCTGAATTTCTTTGGTTTAATAATTTTACATGTTCCTCTCTTGTTTCTGAGCAAAAATCTTAAGGAACTTGCTACTTTTTCCCCTGGTTTTGGGGATTGAACTCAGGACGTTCACACTGAGCTATATCCCCAACCCATATTTTCATTTTGGTTTTGAGACAGGATCTCACTCAGTTACCAGACCAGGCTAGACCTTGTCATCTGGCTTTTGCCACTGGGCCCAGATAAGGAATATGACTTTTTTTTTTTTTTTTTTTTTTTGGGACAGTCTCTATAATCCATGCTGTTCCCAAACTCACTGTGTAGCCTAGGCTGATTTTGAATTCACAGCAATCTTCCTGCCTCAGCCTCTTAAGTGCTGCAATTAGAGGTTTGTGCCACCACAACCAGCTCATGTGGTGCTGGGGAATCAAATCCAGGGTTACTAGCTGTCACTAACTGTTGAGCTTAGATTTCCAGCTCTGGAATTTTTTTTAGAGAGTAAATTGAGTTTTGAAGTTTTTCTTTTTAAATTTATTCTTCTGTTTTGAGATAGGGTCCGTCTTTCTTACCCAGGCTGGCCCTCAGTTCCTGGGCTCAAGAAGTCCTCATGGCTGAACCTTTTGAGTATCAGGACTATGGACAGGCACATGCCACTGTTTTGGTTTAAAAAATTTCTTACAGGTACAATTTAATTTGCATTTAAGATTTTTAATATAGCAGGAAAATAAGTCCATTTCTTTTCAGCAGCCATACAATTGTAAGTGCAGACTTCGCGTGCAGAGCGTGGGCCGCCTTGCACACTCATGCCCAGAACCCACTGTCCTGCACATTCACATGCACTTTCCTTGGATAGACATTTCAGTGAGTGACAAGTTTCTCTGCCCCATGCTCAGGGTGAGACAGGCCTCGTGTCATGGACCCCTTGCTTACCTTGCCAGTGATGCTTGTAGTCACAGGTTCGGGACAGGGCAATCACTGCTGCAAAGAGGAGAGGTGACAGAAAGGCACAGAGCCTCCAGGACTCCCCACGGCCTTGTGGTGTAAAGCAGTGTAACTTCCCTGCCAGGTAGAAGGACGCAAAGGCCAGACCAGCAAATGCAACTAAAATAGGGAAAATCTGTCAGTTGCAAGTGTGTTTTTTTGGGAGACCACATCACCCAGGTCCATGTAGGAGGCCAGGGAGAGGAGTGTGCACTCTGCTTTGGGATACTTTTGGCGTATGTTAGTGATTATGAGAGAAAAAGAAAAATGAATGACTTTTTCTGTCCCAAGGTTAATAATACTTTCCCTAAGAATAATTTTTAGAATACAAAGTATATGACTTGGGACAGGTTACTTAACTGTGCCATAGTTTTTATAAATGGGGATCATAAAAGCAGCACCCACCTCAGTGGATTATTGTGAGCTGTAAGTGAGGTAAGAATCTAAAATGCTTCAGTTTCTGACACCAGGAACTCTTCAATAAAGGTATTTTTATGACTAGTACAAGATTGTAGACCCTCGGCAGAGAATGCAGCAGCAGTGCAGCATGCAGATCTCATGGAGCCAAACAGTCAAGGCTCAGACTTACTGAAATTGTGTAGTTAACTTGAGGGGTGGGGGTGTCCAGTTTCTAGCTATGAGAAACACTATAGGCAGACGTCCCCCTTCCTGCAAGTTTGCTAGCTTAGATGCAGAAACAGCCAGAGAGCATGGTTCACGGGGAGTCATACAGGAAGAATGACCACTGGGGAAGCTCTTGCGGCCCTCATCCACCACGTCCTTGTCCCCTGTGCACATCAGGTCAGAGTGAGCCTGCCCATCAGGGAAGCAGCGGTAGAAGAAGTCTGGGCGTGGTCTGGAAAAAATAAGCATGATATTTTTTTTTGAAACAGGGTCTCATTCTTTAATCCAGGCTGGCTCTGAACTCAGTATGTAGCTCAAGCTGGCCTTGACCTCATGGCAGTCCTGCCTCAGCCTCCCAAGTGCTGGGATAAGAGGAGTAGCCCTGTGCCCAGCTAATTTTATGTGGTGCTGCGGGATCAGACCCAGGGCCTTGTGCCTACTAGTCAGGCACTTTA
Source organism: Ctenodactylus gundi (assembly GCA_004027205.1). Lineage (NCBI taxonomy): Eukaryota > Metazoa > Chordata > Mammalia > Rodentia > Ctenodactylidae > Ctenodactylus > Ctenodactylus gundi. Next base: position 338,135 of record PVKB01000979.1, read on the forward strand.
ACCACTGAGCTACTCCCAGACCAGCAAAATAAGCATGACTTGAACACAGACCATTCATACTTCCACGAAAGTGCTTTTCAGTTGCATCCGATGCCAGTTATCTTGTTAACTGCTGGTCATGTAATATCCCAGGCAAACTGTTTTCATTGGGCTAGGATAATCACTACACTAAGAGAAATGCTTCAGTTCCAAAGCCAAAGTTTAAGTTAGGAAGACATGCCAGCATGTGATTGATGACATTTTAGGGCAAGCAGCAAATCCCACTGCAATCTGACACACTGTCGAGGCCATGGATCCTGCTTAGGGTTTAGTGTGAGACACTGTTAAGGCAGAGAGAGCAGCACCCAGCTCTCACCTGCAGGACAGTGGAGGGCTGGGAGGGGCACCGAATGAGGAAAAAGATCACACTGAGAAGGAAGCAGCGGAGAAAGCAGTGCCCTTCCCTGCCTCCTGCCAAGGGTACTAACTCATCACTCACCTTCCCACTATCAGTTTTACTGTGTTGGTAAAGACACCGTTCAGAGCTAGGGCAAGGCTGGCAGCTGCAAAGCAAAGAAACTGTTAGTGGGATCTGTCCAGCGGGAATGCCAGGCTACTGCCTCTTAAGAGAGCAACATGCTTTTCCTGTTTTTGGTAGCGCTGAGGACTGAGCCAAGGGCCTTCACACTGAGCTGCATCCCCAGCCCATTCTTCAGTTTTGATTTTTGAAACAGGACGTACTTAGTCACTACGTTGCCCAGGTGAGCCCTGAGCTTGCTGCAGCCTCCCAGAATGCTGGGATTCCAGGCCTGAGCCACCTGCCCATGTGCAGCCATCATGCTTTTTCTCACAGGGAATCTAACCAGACCTAAGCAGAAAAATAAGGTGCTTCTAAAGGACCACTCTGCTGTAGTATGGAGAGGACTTCCGGACTGGGCCAAAGATAGTTCTGGAATACAAGGCAGTACATTTAGATCCATCTGTGTCGTGTACTTGTAGTAACCAAGTTTTCAAAGTGCTTTTTTTTTTCTTGACAAAGTCTCTCTCTGTAGCCCAGGATGGTCCTAACTCACTAGCTCTGGCTGGCCTTGCACCAAGGCAATCCTCCTGCCTCAGCCTTCCAAGTGCTGGGATTACCAGGCTTTATGTGGTGCTGGGGAATCGAACTCAGGGCCTTGCACTTTCTAGGCAAGCGCTTTAACCTCTGTGCTATTCCTCCAGTCCCTAAAAGTGCTATTTTTGTCTCATAGATAGTTAAGTTGGGTACAGGGGCTATAGTTACTTTAGGAATACTGAACTCTGTGCCATCCAGGCTGGGTTATCAGTGCCTGAACCTCACACCACTCCTGGTCACTGGCAGCACTTAGAGGCCAGCTGTGTCGGAAAGGTCGGAGCTTACCCAGGCAGGCTTGTTTGCTGTCTGTCGCGTCTGCCTTGTGGAGGCATCTGGCCAAGAAGATCAGAAACAGCGGAGAGAAAAATGCAACGACCTGAGCCAGAACACGTAAAGGTCAAACAACAAAGCCAGAACCACACTGATTGCTAAGAAGGCAGCTCCAGAGAAGAGTCGGCCCTTCGTGTCGCGCAGGGCTGTGGTAGCCGGATGCTGGGCAGGCCCACCCGGCACCACTGCCACCTGCTCGGTATTCCACAGGACTAGTCACCCATGTAAGGGATCAGGGCTCAAGGAGAACCAGCAGGAGCCAGGCAGACCGACATCGTGCCTTCTAAACCTGGGTCTTATATGCTTAAGAATCAGGAAGCAAAGACTTGAACATCAATCAAGGGAGCAGATACTGGCTCACGGGGCACCTGGGGCCAGCCCGAGCACCCGCTTCTTGCTTCCAAGGGCGAAGCTCCGCCAGCACCGCTCAAGGGCAGAGGGTGGGTCCCCACGCACAAACATGGGCTTGGCGGGGAAGTACTCAGCGTCCACGTAGGGGTTTCGGTACAGCCACATCTCCTCCGGCTGGATCCGCCTCTGGAAGGGGGGCAGCACCTCGGTCACCCTGAGAAGAAAACACACTATACTAGGAAGTCACGGCGGATGGGGATCCCGGCCAGCCCGCCAGGGGCCGCCCGCCAGTCCTTACAGGAAGGCCGCAAAAAGTGCGACCCGAACGGCCACTTCAGCCCCGAGAGCCGTGGCTGCCACCTCCGGCATGGCCCACAGTTCCGGCAGATGCGCCAAGTGGAGACTGTCGCGGGCGCTGACGTGGAGCGAGCTGGAGAGACGCCTGCGCGCGGGGCTGTCCCCGCCCGGCCGCCGTCACTGAGTGTTGGTGGGTGTGGGGAACTGCCTCCTTCCGGCTGGGTGGGGCGCGGCAGCTTCCCGTGTCCCGGGGCTTCCTTTCTGCCGTCCTGAGCTCTAGCCAGTCCCTCAGGTGGGATCTGGGAGCAGCCAAATCCCAGGTCACCTCTGGGTTGCAGACCGCTGGGATGAAAGTGAGAAGCTCCTCCCCTGGCCTTGTGACCATGGCCAGGCAGCTGTGCCCAGACCCCTGGAAAGCAGCAGCGCTCCCCAAGCACCGCTCCAAGAGCACAAATCCACAAAACCCAATTTTGAAGATCTGGTTTCTGAGCAGCTTACAGCCTTTGGAATGAAAAACACGCTGAGCTTAGGGGTATTATATAGAGTCCTACTACCCAGTAAATTACAGCAAGAAGTTACAGGCAATGAACAAACTCACATATTTAATTTGGAACATACAGGTCAATTTATTGGAGTCAATCTCAAGCAAAATCTGTAATCAGTGGAATGTCAAAAATCTTTCCAAATCCTCACAAAAGAAAACACATTTGAAATCCGAAGTATTTGTAAAATAAAAAGGCAACATCTCAGTAAACATACAAAAATTATGTTCCTACCAGCACACGTATCAGTAAGAAGCTTAAATATTACCGGCAATCCCAAGTATTCAGCAGTGAGCTATCTATGCACAGGTTAATCACGCTTCACACTTTGCAATAAAACAGACCAGCTCAACGAAATCCTCAAAATATTATATATCTTGAAGTCTAGGTGGCAACATCAAGTCATAATGCAGTAATGCCCTAGTGGAACGCCCCCCCAAGGGGATGGACACTAACTCCTTAGTGTCAAGAGCTGCTAGCCATGTCACAGAACTCCAAGAGATTGACTTCAGTGAATATATTGATGCTTTATTAAAGATTCAAGTGATTTAGGCAAAAGAACATTTCACAGGATCTACAAAGTTCATTACAGAGAAAGTAAGAAATAACCAATGTACAAAGGTCATCATCATCAAGAAGGAGAGGAAAGTGGAATCTGCTCAGTAGGCTACGGGTCCAAAGGAACGTCTCACATCAACTCCAAAATATGGGAACATACTTGTATGTAAAAAGATGAGCTTATGAGCCAGCTGTAATAATTTAGCATCTTATTAGTGGAGTATGATTCTCAATCAGGGTATGTGCAAAGCAAATGAGATAAGACAGTTTTAGTGACAACGAAATAAATTTCATCCAGTCCACTTAGAAACTGACAAGCACACCTTGTGAAGACGTCCTCGAGCAGTCGGCCTCCTGGCAGTGAGTAAGCGCAAGCCCGCACTTAGGCCACAGCAGGGCGGGAAGGGGCGGAAGCCGGGCTTCAGGTGCAGGGCTGCCACGCAGGCTGTGCGCCGACAATGATGCTGGCAACTATTCTATTTTCCCTTTTTACTCACATGTTAGTGACTTCTGGTGCCTGCCTCAGGATGTCCTCCTTCCCATAAACATCTGCGCCACAAGTGCCCACGTATGTCACTTTTGCAATGGACTGACAAAAAAGTTTTGAAACATAAAGGTCACACATAGCATTTTTGGAGTGTACATAAGTGCAAAAACTTGCTTTCCCTACCAAGCACTAAAGGGAAAGAAGAGGTGCTGAGGGGCAGGCTGACAAAAGGATGAAGCACACACACAGGAAACATTAGTGCAGACGCTGCCGGTGTCTCCTGTGGGAGGCTCTTCCGGGGCACACAACAAATCTGAGACAGTCACTGTGAACACGCTCTCCTATTTCCACAAATTTATTTTTTAAAGTCAGGTTAAAGAGTGTAAGAGACTACGTTATTTTCAAAACAGTATACAAAACAATGCTTTCTACTTCATAAATTTAAAAAAGAAATTGTAAAATAATGAGAATCTGAAGAGTTTCAAGTACTTAAAAAACCTGAATTCAATGAGGCAGAGGTCTCAATGTTAAAGTGACTACATAGTACTGCAGTAAACATTCTCACCCCTCCCTTCCCTACTGGACCCTTCCTCCCGGTACCCCACCCCATGGAACAGTTGGTAAGCTTTCAGTATATACAAACTTCCAACTTTTTAGTATTCGTTAATTCACTGCAAAGCTAATTAACTATTACATTTATTCCCTATTCCATCTGAAAGTGGAACCAAGTTTTACTTTTTGTTTACAAATAACCAGAGACCCATCTGGGTGGCCTTAGGCTAAAGGAAATGGTTCCATGTGATCACTTCCTGTGTACAGCTACTTGGACAAGTGGGGGCTGGCCAGACGGGTCAGCTTTGTGAAAAGGAACGGGAGTCGGTGTGCCCTGCCGCTGTACCGCGGCCACTGCACCTTTTGCAGAGGCCTGACAGGTGCAAGCTTTCCAAGCCGAGGCCGGCAGGCGACCAGCTTTCTCATTCTGTTAGGATATGGCATGGGGCTGGCAGCACCACGACATCAGGTGAATGCTAGAAAAGAAAAATTCTGTGTTTGACAACGAAATGAAAGACCAGACAGGCCCTGGGCAGCCAGGAGATTCTGAGCTGACGTCACTCGGGACTCCGAAGTGCAAGTCTGGCTTGACCGACTGGAGCACATCACGCCAGAAACCACTCCACTCCCCGCAGGAAGGACGTCACGCAGCCAGTAAGCAGCCCGGCGGCCTGTCCTGGCGGAGGCGCATCTCACGAGGACAGTCGGCACCTTCCTTGCACGCGCTCCCATGACCCGAGAGTGGCAGGCGTGAGCCGCAGCCCTTCTCCCTTTCCTTCTGTTCTCAGATGTGTCCCGGACTTGAACTCCCAGAGACCTTCAAGCTGCTGTGAGGCCAAAACTCAGCCTATGCCATAGGTGAGGTCAGACCGCTTTTGAGAATGATTTTAAAACAGACTGTTAACTTGTTAAAGCAAAACGAACAAGCAATTTCCTCACTCCGATCTTTAGCCCTGATTCCACGGTATGGACGTGAATCGCTGCCAGCAGCGCGGCTGTCTGAGCTGGGCAGCGACGAAGGGCAGCCACCTCCTTCACCGCCCGCCTCCCCTGCCCAGGGCTGGCTGGGAAGGTTTCCCGCGGTGTCATCTTCAGCTCTCACTGACCTATTTCTGAAGCTTTATGCTGAGGATATTTAGATAAATGATGGTCGTAAAGTTTTTGTCTTATGCTCACTTATTTCTCCACAGAATTAACATGAAGTTAAATAAGAAGCAATAACAGAACCACCACCATTAAACAGTGCTGCTTTACGTTATTTCATTTTTGGACAAGAATAAAAACCAACCGCTTAAGCTCTGACACAGACTTATAAGTTAAAAAATACCAACAAAAGGCTTTTGATACAAGGTAGGCTTGTCTTCCGGGATATTCCATCAGTGCCGCCCAGCAAGCACAGTGCATTAGACTTAGCACGCACAAAGCACAACTTCCCGAAGAGCTAGGTCAACGTAACACCATGGAGTCGGAGAGAGGTCCTTGGCACTGGCATGATTAAAACCACTGTTAGACTGTTAAAGAATTCAGAGATATGGTGAGCTATTTTGTTTTCTACCTTAATGTCTGAAATGACAGAGAAATCCTATTAATCATTTAAAAAAAGATTTAAAAAATCTCTGCAGAGCTCGAACATAAGTATAAAACCAAATGTGACATAATGAAGAAGCTGCATAAAAACATTTCAGCCTCAGGTATCTGCGTAGAGGGTGCGCCCTGTCCAGATAGTAAGTAGCATAAAGTCCAGAACGCAACCGAGGTAAGGTTCCATGTTGGGTACTGTTCAACAAGAATATTAAAGGAATATTAAAGGAAAACCTTGTGTTAGTAAATTTAAAAAACAATACATTTATCATATACCTATATAAAATCAGATTTGAGTGTGATAAAACCTAGATTTCCTTGTATTATTTTTTAAAAGGACATCAATCTATATAAGTGCTCAGGAGCAAAGTCTAGCATTGCGAAGCATACTTCCCTTTATTGTAGCAACTAGATTTGATAACATGTAGCGTTTTGTTCTTTCTTTTGGGATCAAGATGAATCCACAGAATTACTGGATGGCCAATAAGTCACCTCAGAATTAACTGCTGTCATCAGGCAAATGGCAGTTTAGGAGCTTAGGTAAAAAGGAACTGTAGTGCTCTTGCTACTGATTTTTGTTTATAAGAGGAAATCCAGGATAATTGCACATTTCCATATTTAAAAAGAGAGAAAGAGAGGCACAACATAGCTTTTTCTTCTTTCCAGAGAAGACCTCTCAACGGAGAAGACGATGGGACACACGGAGCACACCTGAAGGACTGTGGTGGAGTGTTGGTCCTCCCTCCCTGAGGTACTAGGTACTACTTGAGGGAGAATAAATGCTACCAGGTGCCAGCAACTGTAAGCAGTCCAAATTCACAGAAAAAGTTAAGGTTTACTCTGGCTAATCCTACACTGCTTAGTACAGTGTCACAGCCATGTCTGACATTTCTAAGGGTTCTCCAGAAGGAATACTGGAATATACATAGTCCTGAGCATTAAATGCAAATAAGCTTTGAGGGCAGGCCTCCGGAGGCCTCTGGGTCCACGTGCATGAGACAACTCGTGCCTCACGGCCAAAGTGCTTTGCTAATGCTCAATCCCTCAGGCGCTTTCTCTAAGTGCTCCCTAATACAAGCTCTGTGTGGCTCTGACCACCTGTCCAAGGAGAAGCTCTTACCTTACACAGGGAGGCCGATTTGAAGTACTAAGTAATACTAAACGTGTTTACATGAAAGTTGGAGATGCCCATATTATGTTCAACCTCAAACTAAGAACCCAAAAAAGATCTATTCAAATACTTTTGTAGTTTTACCAGGAAACATGAGCTCAGTTGACAAAGAAAAAGTTTGATTAGCAGAGAAAACCAGAAACAAAATGCCCACAATTCCAAGTCACACCAAGGTCGACATTATACTGGACAGAAAATGGCACTTCTGCGGTCCCACTTTGGGTCTGTGCCCGTCACTTCCTCGTAGCTGCTTTGTCAGCATGTAGGGCGCCAGGCATGGCCTGCCTGTGCACTCCCAACCACAACACTGGCTGGGACAGCATCTCAGAAGCAGCGAGCGCATCCGTTCCTGTTCCTCCTCACAGCTGCCCCCATTTCACCCCTCCGTAGAAACCTTCTACAGTAATGTTACTGTATCCCAAAGCCCACCTGGCTTAGGACCTCATAGGTGAAACCCACAGGCCATTATAACTGCAGGGAGCCCTCTCCGAGGTTAGGAGAATGTTCTTAAGGGACAGAAGCAACCCACTTGCTGCTCAGTGACTGGTACGCAGGTGACCACGGGCTTTTCTCTAGGGCATACCCCTATTCCTACTTACAACACACACACATGTGGATTAGACTATTGGAATTACATTTTTCAGAATTCCTAAAAGTGAAAATAAATAAGGGAATGATGGCTATTTTTGCTTTGTACCATCAGGGAAAAAATTTTGCACTTTAAACCGATCTCATTAACAAAACTTTTCCTTTTTGTTCTTATTTCAAAAGTGAAGACATCTCTTTTTTCAGCTGCAAAGGCATTGAAGCACAATAAAAGACCAAGGGACTTCAACCCTCCATGAAAGAATCTCCAAACCAACAAAACAAAACAGAAAAGCCAGACCCTGCTGACTGGTCTTGCCTGTGAAGCCTGGGCTCCCATTTTCACTTTCTAAGGCATTCCTGCTGGCACAGGCCGTATGTGATGGAGCAGTCGCTTCCTTTAAATGCAGCATCCACTTGCCTTTTTCATCTCACTTAGAAAAGGAGGGTCACAACCCATTTATTCTTTTTCTTCTTCTCTGTGGTCCTGGGATTCCCACTTACATCTGATCTTGCTCCAGTATTCTGAAGACACAGGCGACAAGGGGTCATGTTCAGAGCAGCACAGATGGCCGTCTAAGGCCGAGGCCACCAGCGCCCCCTCCTCATGAGCCCTACAGAAGGAGCGTGGGCAGAACTCGCAGAAGGACACAGCGGCGCTGCCACACTTGCTGCACTGGTGCCACGGGCATTCCCACTTTCCTAAGGCGGGTGTGAGGAGGGCGGAGAGCTTGAGTTAGTGCCAGTGTGGACAGCCCAGGAGACCCCACGGTCCTACCTCCTTCTCTAAGGACAGACTACAGTTGATGGGAACAGAGCTCCAATTTTCAGCCAAAGCTACCTCTAGGGGTGTCATGTGATATGGATGTGAGCTGCTGGCCAGGCCCAGTACCGCAGGTGCCAACTAGCCACTGCTGAACAGCACTGAGTAAGAAGCCAGTTCTCAGCACCACACAGGGCATCCACGCTCGCAGACAGGTCCTTGCCTAGCATACACTGTCTGCTCCAGCCAGCGCTTCTGTGAGGGCCCTACGCAGAGCGGGACGCGCTCTACACCACACACAGTTGGTAAAGAGCAAGCATGGGGCCCAGCAGGCTAGCTTACCGTACGGTGGCTGAGTCAGGTTAAGGCAGAGGAGGTGGTAGGCTTTGGGACAGTCTTTTTTGTCACACATGACCAGCTCTCCACCATCCCCACACTGAAAACAATAATCCTCATGCATCTGCTTTGGTTCTGTTTTGGCTTTTCGTCTCTTCTGCTTTAACTTAGCATTTTTTGCTTTCTCTTCTGACGATGCACAAGCTGACTGGCAGGAGAGAAGGCATAGCTTCAGTGACCGCAGACATTTTGTGTGTGGGAGGCTCTACACAGAAGGGAGCCCTCACAAGAAGTTAAACCCATACGTGGCACAAGTCCTAAAAACACCAAGAAAACTTCCCAGTGGCAATACAATAATAAAAATAAAATCGTGTTCTCAGACTTTTGAACAGTGTTTGGTGGTAAACCTGAACAATCTCAGCCAATACAGCTTCAACAACCTGTGAATTTTTTCATTGTGTTATAATCCACATGCCACACAAGGGTGATCATTTTAAACGTGGTTTTAGTATATTGTTGATTCTTAAGTTGTAAAAAAGCTTTGCTCATTTCAAATTTAATCAGAAATAGAGATACATTTCAGAACCTACCACACCTTACTAAACTAGGCTCTGCTGGGAAGCTAACTATTACTGGCAAATAATACCGATGATCTGCAAGCCAAGGACATGTCCCATGCCAGCACTTCGGTGACACTTGTATGCAAACTTGCGAGGCAGCCCTAGTCCCCCTGGAGGCATAGGCGCGCCCGCACGACTGACCTTTGGCCGCACTCCTAGAAAGCCACTGCAGTTATCTGCCCCACAGTGGCACTCCGTTCGCCCATTGCCCAGGCAGTCCAAGTTATAATTAAAAGTCAGCTCCATTCCTAAAACATAAGAGAAATAGTTATTCACATTCAGGTCATGGGCAAGAACTGTTGTCAGATACACTCTCATATTGGAAGGTATGAAAGGTGACAATTTTGACATGAAACTTCCTTTCTCTTGTTCCTCTTCACTGAAAACAGCAATGAAAAAAAGAGAAGGGGGGGCACACTACCATTCCAGTTCACTAACCATTATGACAACAATCTTTTTGTTTGAGACAGGGTCTTGCTCTGTAGTCTAGTCTGGTCCTGAACTCACTGTGTAGCCCAGGCTGACCTCAAACAGCAACCCTCCTGCTTCAGTCTTCTGAGTGCTGGGATTACAGGTGTGTACCACCATGCCTGGCCTATGTGGTGCTGAGGGAATGAAACTAGGTCCTTGTGCTTGCTAAGCAAATGCTCTAACTGCTGTTCTACTTTTAACAGTGGTTAACACAATGTAACAGGGACTAACTAAGAATCTGCAACCTATGATCAGAAAAATTTCTTCTCATATCTACCCACCCCCCACCTCTATCTCTTTCTAGAAAGGATCTCTCTAAGCTGCACAGGCAGCTCTCAAAGTCATGATCCTCCTGCCTCAGCCTCTTGAGTGCTGGGGTTACAGGCATGTGTCACCATGCCTGCCCTAGTTTAGCCCCTTTTCTGATGCTAACCCTAGTTTCTACAAGAACATTATGACATTGTGACAAATGCATTTCCAGTAATAAACACCTTATGAACAGATAAAAGTTCAAAATAGAAATTTATAGCAAAGAGCCAGGAGTCAAACTAGTGCCTCTTAAACTTATTTTAACAGGGTTTCATCAATCCAGAGTTCTGCTACAGTACTTTTCTTGATCAAGGAAAAGCTAAGTTTTGCTCTTAAGATTCTAAAAAGGTTGGGGATACAGCTTCCCGGAAGACTCCTTGGTTGAAGAAAAAAAATAAGTTGGAAGGGAAAGAAAAAAATCAAAAACAGTTTTGGCTTCTGAAGCTTTTTATGTCTAATTTGAAGCAGAATGATCTTTCAAAGGGAAAATGGAACCAAAAAACCCTCAAAAAATCAAAAAAGCAGTTGATGTTAACACAAGCTAATTACAGCACTTTTAATAGGTCTTCAAAAAGAGAAGTAGTGCAATGGGACCACAGGCAAGGAATCCATCCAGCCCTCTCTCTTCCCTGCAGGCTCTTGCCAAATTCTCTTCAGGAGCACTGGTACACTGTACCTTGACCTCTTACCTTTCCTTGGTAGAGATCACTCAATCTCAAATAGATCCCATTCTTATGAGAATGGATCCTTGCTCACTGGCCTATGGCACAATGTCCTGCCCTCCAGGGACAGGTTCAGGGAAGTATCACACTTCCTACCTGCAGGAATGTCACAAAGGGCAAAGAGTCCAACTCGCACATCTCCATTCACTGTCCATTTCTGTGTTTCACAGTTTGGGTTACAACTGTGGTTCATAAAGCGAGAATAATTTCCTTTTGGGCCAGCATCAATTATACGGTCCTTCAAGAAGAAAAGAAAAGAAAGGTTCCATTGACAAAAAACTAAATGCCCCCATTTCAGAAACACCAAACCAGTCAAGGGTCCCAAGGCAGCAGCATTTGCTACTAGCTGGCTTTTCACAGCTGGCAACTACACACGCGATGCTTCTTATGCCGTTTGCTAAGTTCTTACTTTTTTTTGTTGACCTTCAAGCCCTAGTAATTAAGGTAAGGTAGAATTCAGTTTCTTTTTAAGTTTGCTTCTAGGAACAAACAGACCATGGACAATGCTACTTAGTTTGGCAGGCCACGTGTTTAGGTGTTTTCTGACTAGAGAGTTCAGATAACATCTTGTTGTCATGGATAAGCCATAAAGAAGGAAAAAACAAGAAACCTTCTCGAACTGAAGACTTGGCATTAGTTTGAAATGGACAGGCCACTGCGTAGGTATAGGCTACATTTTCTAGTACTTACCCATATTCTCTATTTACATTTGTACCAAAGTTCAAAATACAGTAAAAAGCTGAACATTCTGGCCCCCAGGGATTTGAACTATGGTGATCTGGATGAGCATTGGCTGGTAAAATAGGTTTCAAAGAGCAAGACTTCAGCATCATAAAAAATAGTGATTTTATTCATTTATTTTTGAGACAAAGTCTTGCTTTGTGAGTTAGGCTGCTCCGGAAATCAATGAGGACTCAGGCTGACCCAGAACTCATGGCAATCCTTCTGCCTCAGCCTCCTGAGTGCTGGGATTACAGACGTGCACCACCATCCCCGCGTGCACCACCATCCCCAGCTGATATAGGGCTAGGGTATGAACCAGGGCCTTACCCTCCTAGGCAAGGGCTCTAATCACCTGAGCTATGCCCCCCAGCTCAAAAACAGTGTTTTACGTTCATGAAATGCATTTAAGAAAGTTGTAAAACTTTCAGACAATGACATATCAGTTAAGATACTTCAAATGCTCTCTCCTACTTTGATGATACATAGATGTACCCTTCCAATGCTGGGGATTAAATGTGGGTCTTGCTGAGCTACAGCCCACTCCTAAAGCTGTTCGCGGTCAGCATTAGCGATGGACTGGAACATAGAAAACACAGAGGCTAGTCTTGGTTCTTAAATCTAACAGGAAATGCATGGATCTTTTATGTCTGGCTTGCAGTTTCTTGTCCTCTGCATATTAGAGGACTGTTGAAAAATTAAATGAGATAATAAAAGTAACTGGAAATAGATATAATTTTATAATTACACTGGCAAGCAAGTAACTTTTATGGCTGTTTTTCTTATGACAATACCCCTTATTTTCTTAACTCATTTTTTAAGTTTAAATAAATCAAGCAGTTTAGAGTTTTGCTAAATCAGAAATTCAACAACAGTTTATAACTTAGAAACACAGAGCTGGTTCTCCCCTTTAGTGATAAAGTTACAGGAGCCCAGATCTTCCTGTGACTATGAAGTTGTATCCAGGAACATCTGGGTGTGCCACCCTGGCCTTGGCTGCTGACCTCACTCTTGCGCTGTCTCCCGCCACATGTTCAATGATGGGTCCCTTTGTGCTCGGTCTGGTACAACTAACACACTAAACTAGCTAGCACACTCGCTATTACAAACCATGACAATTTTCTCAAAAGCAAATGAAAAGAAACTGCATTCAACCTAAAAACATGAAATAAAAACAAAAAAAGTCCCTTTTTCTTACCAAAAAAAAGGGCAATTTTACCTTGGTAACAGTTAACATATAAAAATTAGTTACACTATTCTCGTGGGCTCGCTTGATTCGCAGTCTGCATTCTTCTTCATCAATTAATTCACCAACATACTCATTTACAAATTCGCCCTGCAGAGAAGCATGGAATCAAACTATAGAATCAGCAGGTTACGGTAGAAGGCATTCCTTAACAGCCTTACACCACCCAAGATGATTACCTAAGAGCAACCCTGCAGCTGGGTCCTGGGCCCCAGGGCTTGGAGTTGGCACTGACTCACAGGCACCACAGTGGCAGGACTTCCCTCGTGCAGGCGCATCCGCAGGTGCCAATGTGCTGGCTTTTTTTTTTTTTGCTGAGTGCACCATTCCTACAGCCCAAGTGATCCCTGCGGTATGCAGCTGCGTCTGGGGTACAGCTAGCCTGGTCTCTGCAGCTGTATGACACACACTTTTACAGTTTGTAGCTGTGGCAGATCACAAGAACTGGAAAGGACCTGAAACTGGCACAAGCAGGCTGCACCTTTGCTGGTTGCAATGTATTATTTGGAAGTAATTAAATTAATTAAAACAGATAGGAAGGAGTGCAGAGATCTCCGTACCATTAGTTCACCCTTCTCCAGAGGTGGTGACGTCTCACAGACGTATAGCACAGAACTGAAGCCGGAAAATGGATGAGGGGCCCAAGCCTTGTCAGGCTCTGCAGCCTCACATGGCTCATCTGTCTGCGTGTGTGCAGCTGTGTGTGGCGTCATCGGGTCCAGGATCACGTCACCACCACGGGGATGGGCAGGCGGCTGCGCCCGCAGGCCAGCGCTGCAGTGCCGTGCGACAGTGCCTGCCCCTGCGCCTCCTCCCGCCCTCGCACCCTGGGACCCCTCACCGGTCTCCATCGCTCCGTGACACTTCCACAGTGTTCTGCATGTGGAATTCTATAACACGTAGCATTTTTAAAAAATAACCTCAGGCTAATTCCCCTGAGATGGATCCATCCCAGCTGCATGCCTCAGTGGCTTGCTTCACCTGCTTGGCCACACTCCTCAGGGTGACGTGCGACAGCTGGCTTAACCACTCATGCACAGAAGAAACCCTGGCGAGTGTGCAGATTTTGGCCACCACAGTAAAGTTCTGATGGCCCCTCTAGACAAGATGCGAAGTGGATATGGGCTTTTGCTTTTCTGGGTTTACTAGCCAGGAGTGTGATTTGTGGTACTCTATGGTGACTGTGTACTTATTTTTAAAGAAACTGCTAAGCTGCTACCCAGAGTGGCCATTCCATTTTCAGCCCCACCATTAGTGCCTGTGAGCTCCGGCTTCTCTACAACCTGCCCCTTGGTGAGGGGCACCTGCTTCTGGAAGTCATAGCCTGTGCCGTTGGGGCTGCTCACTAGCCTTTCCTCTCTCCTGTTTCTACTTACTGCACCCCAGCTGGTGGACACTATTTTGACCTATTTTATCTGTGACTTACTGGCACTACCCTTATTTTACGAGGGCTTCTTTAGCGGGAACCTGTAGAACAAAATTCCCATCAAATCAGTGCTGCTTCATCTTTATCTCATTCTAGAGTTCAAGTAGGATTTCAGTTGAAGAAATCATTTTGTGGCTTCAGAGCCAGGCAACGTAAGCTGAGTGTGGTGGTACATGCCTATAGTCTAAGCACTTGGGAGGCTGAGGGAGGAGGAATTCTGAGAGTTCATGGCTAACCTGGACTACATATTGAGTCCAGGACCAGACTGGAGTACAGAGCAAGACCCTGTCACAAAAGAAGGTTGATAACCATTTATATTTATTCCATGGACATGAGTTAATACAGAAAAATACAGTTCTGCTATCAGCTATGAGAGCAAGTCCCATAAACCTGAATCTACTGTGACTAAAAGAGTGTTTTGGATGTTATGAAAGTGACCAAAATCTCCTGCTGCAAAGACCTGCTTACTGGACTTAACCAATAATTGTGAGTTTAATGGTGAAAAAAAGTAACAAATTAAGGAAGTTATAAAAATGTTATGGAACCTGGGGCTGGAGGAATAGCTCAGCACTTAAAGTGATTGCCTAGCAAGTACAAGGCCGCTGGGCTTGCTTCCTCAGCACCACCTAAACCCGGCATGGTGGTGCAGGTCTGTAATCCCAGCACTTGGGAGGCACTCGGGAGGGCTACACAGCAGGCTGTGTATTCAAGGCCAATCTGAGCTATACAGTAAGAACAAGATCAGCCCTGGCTACAGGGCAAGACCCTGTCTTGAAAAAAAATTATGAATCTGCCCTCAATGATGGCAGCAAGGGATAGAACGTGGCTTAGTGTGAAGGGGCACTTGCCTAGCACACATGAGTCTTTGAGCCCTAGCCCCAGTACTGCAAAACAAAACAAACATATCACAAAAACACAGACTAACATCTAATACTTTTATTTTAAAAATCTCAAGAAGCTGGGAGCATGGTTCCGTGGGAGAACATGTATTTAGCATGTGTGAGGCCTGGACTCAATTCCTGGAACCCCTCTAATTTTCCTTCTTTTTTTTTTTTTAAGACAGGGTCTTGCTCTATAGCCCAGGCTGGCCTTGGACTCAAAGTAATCCTCCCGTCTCAGCCTCCCTAGTGCTGGGATCACAGGCATGTGTCACCATGCCCAGTTCTATGTGATGCTGGGGATCAAACTTAGGGCCTGTGGTTGCAAGGCAAGTGCTTTAAACATTGTCCCATTTCTCCAGCTCCCCAAAATAAAAATTTAAAAAGCAACACCTGCTAACACGTAGCCCCTTCTCTGGCTGCAGCACACACTTGCAGGTATCTGTTATGTGTGGAGAAGGGACAGAATGTGGATGTTTGGTTCATATTTGGCTGTGAATACCAGGCATACGACAGTAGGGCTGGAAGCCAATCGAGCCATATCCTCAACTCTTGCTCTTCCTAGGCTGCTCTACCATGAATGCTTGGAAAATCCTTTGCATATTGCTACAGTTGTTCTGATTTAGCTTTTTGATGACAAAATGATTCTAGCTACATTATTAAAGACCAATTGTTCTGGATTAGCAGTCCCTCAAGTGCTAAAGGGCAAAAACTTCAGTGCATTTGCTTATCTCGATGATATCACTTATTATTTTAGAATAAATACAACTACTATCGAAAAGTGTTAACAATATTGAACTGGATAGAGTTCAGGATGGCTCCAGCAATCACAAAATTTTCTTTTGCTATAAAATATCATTTAAAATTTTCTTAAATTTACATTTTTGTATCCCCTTCCCACCCCTTCCACATCCCTTTTCTCTCTCACACAAAATCTATCTACTTACTTTCTTCCATCTCTTTTTTATGGTTTGATTTTCTCAGAGAAACCATGTGATATTTAACCTCTGTGCCTGATTCATTTCACTAAGCATAATGGTCTCAAGGTGCATCCATCTTCTACAAACGTCTTAAATTTGTCTTTTTGGTAGATTAGTACTTCCCTGTATAAATATACCACCACCTTCTTTATCCACTCATTTGTTGTTGGACATTTCTTCTTTCTTCTTCTTTCTTTCTTTCTTCTTTGGCTATTATAAATCTGTGCTGCTATAAACATGGGTATGCATGTATCACCGTGGTATAATGACTTTATCTCTTTTGGGAAGATGCCCAGAGGAGGTATAGTTGGGTCAAATGGGATATGTATTTTCAGTTGTTTGAGAGATCTCCATACTGATTTCTGTAGTGGCTGTACCAGTTTACAGCCCCACCAGCAATGCAGAAGGGTCCCTTTTCTCCCATAATCTTGTGAGCATTTGTTGATTTTTGAGTTCTTAATACCAGTATAACAGTCATTCTTACTGGAGTTAGACAAATCCTCAGTGTTATTTTCTTTTGCATTTCTCTGATGGCTAAAGGTGCTGAATGTTTTTTCAAGTATTTATTGGCCATTTGGACTTCTTCTGAGAGTCATCCATTTCAACAGCTCCACCACCCCCCACCCCCGCCTTTTTTTTGAGACAGGGTCTTGCTTTGTAGCCTAGGCTGGTCCTGAACTCACTATGGAGCCTAGTTTGGCCTTGAACTGACCACAATCCTCCTGCCTCTGCCTCCCGAGTGCTGGGATTACAGGTGTGTGCTACCATGGCCAGCTTATGTGGTGCCTGGGAATCAAACTTGGGTACTTATGCTTGACATGGCGCTTGCTAGGCAATCGTTTTAACTGCTTAGCCATTCTTCCAGCCCCAACTCCCTGTTTTTTGATTAGGTCTTTTATTTTGGAAGGTAGGATTTTTTTTTTTTTTTTTTTTTTTTAGTTCTTTGTATATTGTAAATAACAGTCTTATGTCTGGGGAATAGCTGGAAAATTTTCTTTCCCCATTCTTCGGCTCACTCTTCACTCTAGTGATTGTTTCTTTTGCTGTGCAGAAGCTTTTTAAGTTGATAAAATCCCATCTGTTGATTCCTGGTGTTATCTTGTACACTTCGGGTGTTTTATTGAGAAAGTCCTTGCCAATGTCTATGTCTTCAAGGGTTTTGCCTGTTTTCTCCCAACAAATTCAGCGTTTCTAATTTAGTGTCTAGGTCTTTGATCCATTTTGATTTCATTTTGGTACACAGTGAAGGATGTGGGTCTAGCTTCATTCTTATGCATGTGGCTAGCCAATTTTCCCACCATCATTTATTAAAGACGCCATCTTTACTTTGACCCCTTTGTTGAAGATCAGATGGCTGAAGGTGCTTGGGGTTGTCTCCACATCTTCGATTTTGTTCCACTGATCCACCCATCTTTGTGACAATACCATGTAGTTTTAACACTGTTGCTTTGTAATATATTTTGGTAACTGGCATTGCAATCACAAAAATTTGTATGTGTAATAAGCATGGCATTAAAGTAATATACAATTTTTTGCATTACATAACAGCATTTTTTTTTTGAGACAGGCTTTTGCTCTGTATCCCCAGCTAGAAGTGAACTCACTATGGAGGCCAGGTTGACCTAGGACTCGTGACAATCCTCCTGCCTCAGCCTCCTGAATGTTGGGATTACAAGCATGTACCACCATGCCCAGCTTATGTGATGCTGGGAAAATGAACTCAGAGCCTTGCGCTTGCTGGGCAAGGGCAAGGGCTTAAGTTGTTGTGCCATTCCTCCGGCCCTGTAACAGCATTTTAAATGAGGTTAGCTGAGGCAGCTTTATCTACCTATCTTGCTGATTCTAACTTCAAAATGCTAAAAACCCAGCCCCCTGCCTCCTGCTCAGCCCTTTCTCGGTGCCCTGGTGGCATCTCTCTCTCTCTCTCTTGAACTACTCCAATGGGCTCCTCTTTGCCTCTTTTCCCTGGCACATTCTCCACCTTCCAGCCAACATTATCCTCCAGAACCCGTGTTGGTGACTCTCAAGGTGATCCCTGGCTTGCAGTGTGCATGTCACCGTGCCATCTCCCTGCCTCTGGAGTGGGCAACTCGCCTGTGATTTGCTTCCAACGCACACAATATGGCAAGGGTGGTGGCAGGCATGTGCTCCTGTGCACTCCTTACATTAGGCCTTGTGTTTGCCCGCAGGCGTCTCTCCACTGCCTGTAAGGAAGCAAACGCCCATGCAGGGAACCCCAGCTTGCAAGACACTGTGGCAGTGCCTAGAGGCCAAGAGTAACCCTGGCCAACAGCAAGAACAGGTACCCAAAGTTCTCAGACCTGCAGCTGCACAACGCAGAGTTCTGGCAGTAAACACGCACATATGGAAGTGCATCTTTATCTAGTTGAGCCACAAGCTGAGAATCCAGCCCTGGTGGACACTCTGATTGCAGCCCTAAGAGACCTTAAGCAGTGGACCCAGCTGAACACTTCCTGGGTTCCTCAGCTACAGAAATTCTAGATAATAAAATATGTTACTTTTTAAAGTGCCAATTTTAAAGTAACACTGTCAGATAGTAATAGAAAACTAATATACTGCACAGTATGGTGTCACACCTGCAATCCCAGATACTCAGGAGGCTGAGGCAGGAGGATCACAAATTTGATGTGACTTAATGCAAGCTAGACTCAAAAAAATAAAAAGGCACTTGGGAGGCTGAGTAACGAGGATCACAAATTTCATGTGACTTAATGCAAGCCAGTCTCAAAAAATAAAAAGGTTTTTGGGAGGCTGAGGCAGGAGGATTGCCATGAATTCAAGGCCAGCTTGGGTTATATAGTGAGTACAGGACTACACAGCAAGACCCTATCTCAAAAATAAACAAAAAATAAAATGAAAAGGGATAGGGATGGAGCTCAGTGGAAGAGTGCCTCTGTGTCTGATCCCCAGCAACACAAGCACACACATATACACATGCATACTCACACAAAAGAAAACTAATATACCAAATCAGATGAAGTCACTCCCTATTAGAAACAACCCTCCAGAAGTTTCCCATCCCATGGTTTGGAAAGCTCTCCTAAGAGCTCCCTGCAGAAGCCCTTCACCCCTCACTCCTACTTACCTCTCCACCCTGTCTCTCTCCCCAAGGCTCACTGGTTTCCTTGTTCCCTGGGACATGTTTTTCCTTTGGTTTGAAATGTTCTCTGGAGTCTGTCTGCCCAGCTTTCAACTTTATACATTCATGTCACATGTGACCTCCTGGGTCTTCCCTATACACACCGATCAAAAATAGTAACCCGTCTCCAGTTAGCCTGTTCCATGAATTTTTTCTTGCCAGCTTTTAATGATATTTAACATTAATATGTTTATTATCTAATTTCTCTAGCAGATCCACAAAGGTAAAAGCTTTGCGTGTCTTGTTTACTATTGCTTTCCAAATGCCTTAGAATAGGACCCAGCATACAGGAAAAACCTTAGTAAATACATACTGAATGAATTTCCCTTCAAGCAGTCTAATCTAGAGGAATAGATGTGCACAGACAGATAACCAAGAATGTTCAGTAAAGGATCTATCGTATCAGGGATTATGTCAAATAAATATGGAAGCTGGGCATTGGCATACAGACATGTGATGATCTCAGCTCTCTGGGAGGCTGAGGCAGGAGGACCACAAGTCCCAGCCCAGTCTGGGTGATTTAGCAACTTAGTGAGATCCTACAACAAGGCTGTTAAAAAGAATGACATGAGGGGATCCTCACTTGAGACCTGCTCTCAACCTCTCCTTGAGAGCTTCACTTTCTCAATAAACCTCTTCTTGCTTAAAAAAAGAAAAATGACACGAGATACATAATGTACATGTAGTGTCACAGAAAAGTATCCATGCTCACACTTACACTGAGAAAATCCAATACATATAGCAAATGTATAAGCATGCACAGTCGTCATCTTTGGGGAGGAGACCAAAAATTCAGGCTTTTTGGTATTAACTTTGCTATATTAGAGTGTATTCTGAATTACACAGGTGATTTCCATAAAGGTAGAAAGATGCCATGAGCAATTTTAAGTTTCCACTAAGTTTATGTCTCAGCAAATACACCGCCACACTCTGTTCAGCAGATGGTTCTAGCAAGGAGGGTTAAGGGTGCAACTGGGGTGGGGACTTGTTTTAAAATGTAGATTATTCCAGGCCTGCACCAGATGATCTAATTCTGCAAAACACTTTTTCTTTTCTTCTTTTTTTTTTTTAACAAGGGCCCCAGGAGATTCTCAGAACTCTAAAATCTGAAGAGCTATCACTTGAATAGTAGGACTTATTGGTGATTTTCATTTTCCTTTGAGTTACTTGGATCTAAATTTTTTTTTCTAAAATAGGCATGATTTCTTTGTGTGTTAAGTAAAGAGCTCCCAAAGCATAAAAATGAAAATATAAGTGGTAAAGATCTCAACTTTTTCCAGTTGCTTTTTGCATATATAATCATGTGACTTGAGACATGTTTTAAATATGTAGGGTAGGGTTATCACTGTATCCATCTCTGAGATGAGGAACTGAAGCTTAGGGAGATTAAGGGACTTGGCCATATGATCATGACTAAAGAATTATGGTGTGGGAAAGCTGGGTGTATTGGTGCCCACCTACCATCCCAGCACTCAAGAGGCTGAGGCAGGAGGATTGCTGTGCGTTTGAGGAGAACCTAGTCTATACAGTGAGGTCATGATGAGCCCGGACTATGGAGCAAGACTGTTTCAATTTTAAAAAATATCATAATATGAGAGCAAAGATCTGGGTTCCCATCCTTGTATACTGTGACCTTCCTATATTGTCTTTATTAATAATTCTATACTGTATCACTTAATAAATTAAAAACATTCTAAAAAGAAAATTACAAATGTCTCTTCTGCTTTTTACAACTAATCATAAGATGTCTAAAGCTTATGGACATTTTGTTTCTATCCTCTTCTGACCACTTCTGTGCTCAAGAAGCAGCAAACCCTCAATGTGGAAGGTTTCAGAACTTTGCCATAAATCCCAATGTACTTTATCCCCAGAATTAAACTCCACTGAAGCACCCGGAAGCAACACTGGCTCTGGGCAGCTCCATCCAGGCTTCAGCCTCCACCCCATGCTACCTTCTTAATGCTCCGTTTGGTCCTGAGGCCCCAGCCTCTCCGCTCTGTTTTGATGATCTCTGCATCAGGGTAGAGCCTTTTTGTGAAGCACTGGTTCTGGCAACGGTCTCCGGCTGGGCACACCTGCGGGTGACACTCGTACTGCAGCATCCTGTTCAGGCATTCTGATTCCAAGCCACAGGGGTTCTCATCAGCAGGCTTGCAGTTACAGCGAGGGATCTCTGACAGGTCAGCAACGTGGATCTGCACTTTCCCTATGACTTTGTTAGCCTAGGAAACAAAGTCACAAATGAGAGGGTAGAAGAAGGTAGGTTGCCGCCAGCAATTTCAGCAGGACATCAGAAGCATCCATGCTACTTGGGCCTCTGCTAATGCTTTCAGGTCGGACTTGGACAAGCTCTTCACCTTAATTTCCCCAGAAATAAGCTAAGAACAATCACCTCTCCTTTACCAACAAAAGACCCAAACCTGACCTGAACTGTTGTTCATTAATTCTATATATTTCTCCTTCCACTGGTTGGTGGAAATTTCATAACGGAAAATAAGAGAAACTACGCAGGCTCTTTGGAAAAAGGGGCTAAGTATGCATATTCTCACCTGCAGGCAAGACACCCTGGTAGAGTAAGAGGATCTCACCAAGGCCATGCTGCTCCTAGGTCTGAAGGGGTTTATAAGAGATCTATCCTCACAGCATAGAAGCCAGAGCTCCTTTAAATGCATCCAATAAAGACTTCGCTGGTTTTACAGAAGCCTGGCTGTTAGCAACAGCAACAGTTTCCATAAGCCAAACAGGGCCTGTAACTACTGAGTAATGCTTTTCATCTCCCCTATCAAATACCAGTGTTTCCGTGGGCAGACTCACTTTGATGTGTTTGTAAGGAGGAGGTTTCCTTGAGTTTTTTTCAACCTCCAGTGCTTCTTTGCTTTCTCTTTGTGCTTTCAATTCCTGGAAACGTTTTGCAGCTTCTTCCAGTGCTGACAATAATACCAAAAAAGCATGTAATTACCAAAATAAACACACTGCGATGTATTTTTTAAAAATATATTCTAAGCTGTGGCACAGACTTGAAATTCCAGCACTCTGGGAGGGTGAGGCAGGAGGACTTCAAGTTCAAGTCCAGTCTGTATAATTTAATGACCTAGTGAGACCATGTCTCAAAATCAAAAATTTAAAAAAAATGGACTGTGGATACTGCTTGATATGAAAGCCCAGGGCTCCAAACCTGGCGCTACAAACACACATATACACACACTGAAAATTACCACTCATGACCAGCATACGGTAATAATGAAATAGGACATGTAACAGCTCATGAGACACGATGTTGTGTGTACAATGCTGCCTTAGAGAAGCAGCCCTGCTTCAGTGACAGATTGCCAAGCGCATGTAAGAGCAGCTGCTCACCTTGTACTGGATTTACATTCATTTTACTCTTATCAGTAAAGCCAAACTTCCTGGCAACTCATTGCAAAAACTGCCCCTGGGCCCCTTATGGGAAGACTTTACTACTCTTCTGAGGCAAAAGAGCTTCACTGATTAAGATCATTCCCAGCATAATCCTTGTTCACAGAAATGTCACTGAAGAAACTCCTCTTGCAGACACATTGCAGTCCACCATAGTGAAATGCATTTCAAACCTGGTTCTAGTAGGTTTGGAAGCTCATGAGTGCAGGTATAAATTCTCTAATACCAAAAGTGTCGTGTGCACATGAGGAGATGTTGAGATGTCCACACTGGTGTCTTAGTTCAGAGTCACTACAAAGAGCATCTAACTCACCTTTTTTGAAGGTCTTGTTAATACTAGTCTGCCCATCAGCGAAGCTTTTGTCTCCTTCGATATAAGGGAATACTCTGCCCTGATGCACCCAGTAGTAGTCATGAGAACCAAAGAAGAACACAGGAAAGTCCCCCAAGTCATGTTTAAGGCCCTGGATGTTCAGTGGCACAGACCTGGGATTACAGATTTCTGCTGGCCACCATCTGAAAACAAAAGCAATTTTAGATCAAGAAAATGGAAAACCATATAATTCTTTACAAGGCTGGCAAGAGAAGGGGAAAAAATGAATCACGTATTTTGCAATTTTCATTCTTATTCTAAAAACACAAAATATTTTATCTATAATTTACCCAAACCATACATCATTTAAAAGCATACAAATGAGTTAACAAGCAAGACTGACTTTTACTCTAAAAAAATTTTGATAATAGGGCTGGAGGAATAGCAAAGTGTTTAAAGCACCTGCCTAGCAGGAGCAAGAACCGAGTTCAATTCCCTAGCACCAGATAAGCCAGGTGTGGTGACACACACCTATGGTCTCAGAACTTTGGAGGCTGTGGCAGGAAGACTGCTTTGAGTTCAAGGCCAGCCTGGGCTACACAGTGAGTTCAGGACCAGCCTGAACTACAGAACAAGACTTTGTCTCAAAAAAAAAAAAAATTGATATGCCTGTAATCCCAGAATTTGGGAGATCAATGCAGGAGGATTACAGTAATTTCTAGGCCAGTGTGGGCTACACAGTGAGTTCAAGACCAGCAAGGACTACAGATTGAGACACTGTCTCAAAAAACAAAAAACCGGTATTTTCAAAATATGCCAGGAAAATGTTATAAACTATAAACTATATGTTATAAACTGTAACATCAAATCTACTACACAACTCAAGAAGTGGGATATTACTCTCCCAAACTCAATTTTTCTCCTTGAAGTCATGCCTTTTCCTTCAGACTTAATACACTAGGAACCAAAGATTATCTTTCATGTTACAAGGGTTCATTAGTAGGGGCCAAGGGAATCATTCTGAGAACGAACTGCTCCCACAATAAGGAACACTCAGATCCACAGTTTCTATACCTCTCATTCATTAGCTAGGACATGCTCCTTTTGGTCAAGGGTACTAGACTTGGTATCAGTTGATTTCAGAATTTAATTCTCCTTTGATCGCCATAAATAAGGGACAGGACAGAGTGAAAACATAATTGCTTTACGCTATGACAGCTGAATACTACAAGCAATCAGCAAATGGAACCATCTGTAAGGAGCATCTGACGGTTTCCAGCAACAACGACAAGTCAGGCTAATGATGAAGGGCAGAAAATGATGTCCTTGGTGGTCCTCACATGGGCTTTTGTTATATATAAAATCATCAATATGAAGAGTACATACAAACAGTATCTTTTCCATTTCTTCTTTTACATGTGTCTAAAATACCATTCTTTTCAATTAATTATCCTATTATATAGAAGGTAAATGATGACATGGTTTCCCAGATTTATGCTGTAGAATTTGAGTAAGTGCCATCACTTGAAAGGTGTCCAACTGTCCATCCAAGAACTAAAAATATGGGCAAGAATCCACACTCAGATTGTTGAAAACAAAGCCCCAGCACCACCACCACCACTATCTTATGGTGAGTATTTGGTTTATGCTTAAAGTAAGCCCAGAAGTAGTTCCTTCACTTGCTTCAACGCATTTTAAGGTAACTAAGCGTGGACACACTTGTTAGGCTCACTAGGGGCTGCCAGGGATGTTTCCAGTTCATCATACTTGCCCAGGCAGTGACACACTGGAGTTACTAGTCATTAAAATAAACAGCTTCAAGTGGTCCCGCTGGGCCTGACTGGAAAGAAATACACTAAGAAGTAATGCATGGATAGGAGTCCTTCCAGAACACGTAAGAATCTGACCTAGACATAAATCTCCTTCGGCTATCAGCTAAACTGCAGCAGTGCTTTGGGTTTTCTTAAACATAATGTGATTAAAATTTAAGCATTAAAATTAAATTAAGTCATTTTCATATGCATAACTGTAGAAAAATACTCTGAAATTTCTTGGCAGATCAGGAAGTTTCTTATGCTATTGTAGCTATTTCTTATCCAGTAATTTTTTTGTGTTGGGTTTGAACTCGGCACTTCTCACTGAGCTATAATTCCAATTATTTTATATGTTTATTTTTGAGACAGGGTCTTGCTTTGCAGGCCAGGCTGACCCTGAACTAACTATGTAGTCAAGGCTGTCCTCAAATTCATAGCAATCCTCTAGCCTCAGTCTCCTGAGTGCTGGGAAAACTGGCATGCACTACCAAGTTTGGTTCATGTGGTGCCGGGGAAACACTCTCAGGGCCTTGGGCTTGCCTACTAATGATTGTCCTTTTCCTTCAGACCTCAATCCTTTCTTTTATTGGGAGAAGGGTCTTATTAAGTTGCCCAGGCTGGCTCTGAACTTGTTGTAATCCTCCTGCTTAAGTCTCTAGAGCAGCCAGGAATTTATGTGCAAACCAACCTACCCAGCTCAGGAAATGTCTTACCTACTTGTCAAACTGTGTACCCTATTCCACAAAATGATGTATTTTTAAAAATTATGAAAATGTTTCTTTTAAAAGTGAAACCATTTTATACCTGGAATAGGTAATTATTAAAGCAATAAAATTTTAAAAAATGAAATATGATGCAGAAACAAAGAAAAAATGCCTCCCCTTGGAATCTCATCTTTGAGACTATTAACATTAAATGTCTTTCCAGATATTTAAAATACATTGTACCCATTTCTATACTATCTATACATTAAATCTTTATTTTTTATTTTGTTTTTTTATAAACAAGGCTAGGTGTAGTCTCTGCTACTAGAGAGGCTGAGGCATAAGGATTGGTTGAGCCCAAAAGTCTGAAACCAGTCTGGCAATACAGTGAGACACTGTCTCAAGAAAAAAGTATAAACACATGGAAATAGCCTGTAAATGCTTAATATGCTTTTAAAACTCAACTGAGTATTATGGATATCTTCCATCTTATTACAAAGACCTGTATTATCCTTTTATTCAGCTCATGTTAGTCTATAATATGGATACACTGTAATTTATTTGAAAAATCCCTTGACCAAGAACTTAGGTATTTCAAATTTTTGCAATTAGAGATAATACTGCAATGAATATGCTAGTAAATACATTCTGCCTATTTATTCCACTTTTCTTCCTTCATTTTTTTCTTTTTTTGAGACAAGGTCACACTGTGTAGTCCATCTGTCTCGGTGATCCACTTCAGCCTCCGGTGTGAGGGGCTTAAGGGCATGTGCCCAGATACCTAGCTGCAGCTTTCTTCTTTAGATAAATTCCTTGAAGTACTGTAGTTACAATGTTAATGTATAACACCAGACTGCCCTCCAAAAAGCAGTCATTTCTCCATCCTTTACAGGCCACAGATTTATCGATCTTTTAAATCTTTTTCTGTTAACTGAAAAAAAGTCTGCTTTAATGTTCATTTATTTTTAGTGAGACTGTGCATTTTTATTCTGTGAAGATATTCTTTTTCTTCGTTTTTCTTTCCTACTGAGATATTTATCTTTCCTTACTGAACGTAAAAGAGCAAATACTTTCTCCTCAGTTTGACATCTGCCCTTTAAAACTATGATATTTTTGCCATATAGAATAAAATTATGTAATCAAACACCCAAAAGATATTTTTTGTTTTGTTTTTGTAGGGCTAAAACGTTTCATGTTTTAAAAACAAAGAGAGAAGGAGCCCTTCTTGATCTTAATACCCCAGATCCCAGCTAAAATTGAAGATTTTAAATTAAGACAGTAGACAACATAGCCCTTGCTAAAAATCAATCAATAAACAAAACCCAAACAGCTGATATTCTGTAGAAATACATTTTGCTTAGGATTTTAACTGAAAAGCATAAACCTCATGTGCTACCCTAATATCTAAGAAAAGTGATAAACATCTACTCAGAATGTGTAGTTTTAAAAATATTTTAACACCCTTGTTCAGCGAGGGCTAGTTAAAAGCCCTAAACGAAAAGGTTTTATTAAAATAATGGCATCTGGGTGTGCTGTTGCACATGCCTGTAATCCCAGCACACAAGAGGCTGAGGCAGGAGGACTGTTGTGTGTTCAAGGCCGGCCTGGGCTATATAGTGAGACCATGCCACAAATTAAAAATAAACAAAACAAAATAAAATAATGGCAATCACATATACTTCTTACTTCATTCCCTGCAGAGCTAAAGGCTCTTATAGGAATAATCTGTCTAAATTATAAAAATCTCAATCTTTTACACACAACCTGGCATACCCAGACACAACAAAATGGTCAGATTCAGGGCCAAGAAAGCCATTTGGATAGAATATAAACTCTGGATCTTACCAGAAGTCAGCTATCAGTATAAACTTAAGATACAAAGAAAACATTAACTCTGATATCCTTGTTAGACCTTTTTACTACAAAATCTAGTAGTACATAATCCTCTAGTATAAAATAACGTTCAGAATCTATAAAGAAAGTCAACCAGCCAATCTCTAAGGGGGGGCAAGTCCAACGAGGACATAACCGTCAACCCTCAGAAATCCCTGACTGAAAACCTGCTTCCTTCCTTTTCTATCGTAGGCAACAGGTCCTTGCTGCTCTGCACCCATATTTGAAAACTGCTCTGAATAATGATGGAACATTTCCTCTTTGTCCTTGGAAAAACTTGCCTGTAATTTCCCAATTTGACCCAAACAATCTGCTTGTAATGTAGTTTCCTGCCCGCTTTGCAGTCATTACAATTCCAGCAGCCGTCCGGCATGTCTATGCTCAAGCACTCTGGGTGGAAGGACGCTGGGCACGACTCGCAGCAAAGCAGTCTTCCACCTTGAAACAAATAAACAGTCTTAATAACTGAGAAGAGAGAAAACAGAAAAAGAGAAGATTACCTCTTATGTGGATTAAATTTGATTGAAATTGGAGGAAATTAACAGAGGGGTTGAGTCAAACTACAGTAATGGATGAAAATAGAATTTACACCATTTAGCTATTTCTTTGGGACTCACTGGCTAGAAATTAAGTGCTCTTGAAGAGCAACAGAAGCACTGTTGGACGGCTGAACTTCTGTAATTGTGCTCCGTTACATCAGGTCAGCAAGCAGCTGAAACTTTCAACATATGACAAGATGGACACATAAAATCTTCATAGTACTAAATCTGAGACCACTTTTCCTTAAAGTAACAACTTTCATTTTTTATTAAGAGCTAAGAAGGAAAGTAACAGTTATCTTTGTATTTTAATCCAGTGCCACAGATTTAAAAAAAAATTTTTTTTTAATTTTTAAGACAGGGTCTAGCTCTGCATCTTAAGATGGTCCTGAACTAACTGTGGAGCCCAGGCTGGTCTTGAACTCATGGCAATCCTCCTGTCTCAGCTTCCTGAGTGCTGGGATTACAGGTGTGTGCCACCACACCCAGTTTATGTGGTGCTGGGGAATTGAACTAAGGTACTTAGTACCTGATTTAGAGCTTGCTAAGCAAGCACTTCAATTGAGCCATTCCTCCAGCCCCTCTAGCGCCACCATTAACTAAATCCCCTCTGCAATAAAATTAGCAAGAAGCAAAACAGTCAATGGGTTATCAGTACTTTTTTTTTCTTCTACAAAAGAATACAATGAAGCAAGGGGGACAGATTCCAAGTTGGTTATTATCTGTCACTGCATTCTCAGTGGAGATAATGAATAAACAAGCTATAGAGCAGTGGCCTGCAACTTCTCAACAATAAAGACTCCTTTCTCTTCTTCATGAACACACATGTTGTCAAATATTCTATCAACCCCCAAAATCTGCATTTCAAGTTATAAATTCCATTTTTATAGAAAAATAAATATATAACTGCCAATCAAAGATTCTGACCACAATAACAAATGTAACTGTATTAAACTGTTAAAATCATAGCCGAATATGAAGAAACTCATGCAATCTAAATGACTAACGTGATTAATGTGAAAACAAAAAAATCCATACAATACATGTATGACCAGTGGTGAATTACGTTACTGTATTTCCTCTGCTTAAAAGCTTTTAATTCTGTAATCAGGATTTATTCCTTTGACCACAAATCTCAATGTGGACTAATTGATTCAGTTCTCCAGCCTAGGGATCCCTTTCTGAATGCTCTAAGCCTACCTAGGGGAGTCTTCCTAAGTTTAACATAAAATGAGATTTTTTGTCTTTTCATGGGAAATAACCAATAGGAGAACAGTTTTTACAAAGAGCTTTAGAGGACATGAAGTTATTAGCACCAATGTGGAAAAGTTAGGTTAGTCAGTATTTTTATTGGTATGTGTTTGCAATACAAAATAACTGCATTCATCTTGGAGAGCTAGTACAGACACACAATGCATTTAATCCTCCTGGTTTCCTTCTCGCTTCTCCTCCCGGATCCTCTCTCCCCTCTATACAGTCTACTTCCCCATTTCCTATAGGCTGGTCATTTTCAATGTTATGAAATGAGCTTAAATTTAAGTGTCATTCCAGAGCAAATACAGAGCCAGAATCATCTGTGCAAATCATCATGATAAAGATTTTAAAAATACACAAGGAAACAGAAAAGATAAAAAATGAATGATTCACCTTGGTACTATGCAAAAAAAAAAAAAAAAAACTGTTTTAGGATCAAGAGAAGTAACCACACACAGCTCAAGCTAAGCAGAGGGCCCAACATAATTTCAATTCATATCAGAGTTAGTGAGTGCTGAAAACAAACAACAATTGAATTAATCTAATTTTACTAAGGTGTTGCAGGAAAATGAAGCATTCCTAAAATGCTTCACGTAGCCTAATTTTATTGTGGTATGAAGTAAGACCCAGGTTCACTTCTATTTTGGAAGCCATGTCTTCACAAATATGGTGACACAATCCAACTTGAAGAGTTAACAAACAAAAAAGACACTTCTTTCCAGTGCCTCTAGTGAACTCTAATCAACCCGCCGAGTGACACCTTATGAATTGTCACTTCTAATATCTGACAAACAACAAACATACAGCAAACACGCAACCCAGAGCAGAAATTTCCAAATGCAGCTGGTGTACATCTATGGTATATTAAGAGTGAAGTTCTTCTTACAGATCCTACACCTGACTCCCAGATCATAATAGGAAGGCACACAGTACAGAAGAGCCCTTACCATTCAAAATGCACTGACTTCTCCATCTATAACTGTAACTCCCCAGGTAATGTATGAGTGTTACTTTCCCCTTTATTACAAATAGGCTATGGAAAGCTAAACACGATAAAGTTTTCTTCTATGGATGAAATTACCTGGGAAAATATACACACGTGCACACGCAATACACCCAACACCCCAGAACTCCAGAGTCTCTATGGATAAATAACCCATCAGGAATTCCATCAGAGTTGCCTTCCAACATCCAATATGTGGGGCATTTCCCCCACTCCCACTTTCCCACTAAAGTCTCCTAAGGAAAGGACAACAAATTTCCATAGAATATTTAACAAAATATTTAAGACACAAAATGACAGAAAAATTTTAAAATCAAACTTTAAGGTATCTGTATCTTGGTTTCCTTCTTTTTATAACCTGTTTTTATTTAGCGCACAGTCTGTTATAAATTACACCATGTCTCTTCTATTCTAACATGAAAGGTTTATATCAGGCAAATGGGAAATAAAGACCTTAAAGTTTTATATTTAACAAAACCCTTGTCTTTCTATTTTAATAACCTGCACATGTGTGAAAATTTATTCAAGGATAATAGTAAACTTTTGTAATAATGGAATTATTTTAAGCCCTTTTTATAATTTTGCAGCCACATGAAGAGACAGTCACAACTACCAAGGCAGAATTTACCAAAAGTAACAGATGGTACTTGACAGGCATATATTTTCCCCCTTCATTTAAAGAGAAAAAAAAAAAGGAAATGCAAAAATAAAAGCAAGAGACAAACTATTTTGATGATTACCTTTCTCACATTTCTTTTTGGAAGCTGACGAAGAAGGAATCATAGGTAACTTCATCAACTCAGCACGGTTTGATTCACTCAGTAGGTAGTGGGACTTATAGGCATATGAACTGAACATGGGGTCTGAGTGGTCCTGAACTATCAGCCCTATACGAGACAAACAGAAAGAGGTGAGCTGCAATGAAGCTACCCATGATTCCAGAGGGGAGAAACCAGTACCGATGATACCGTTGTGCTTTAACCATTTGATGTGGGGCCAGAAGGAAGAAAAAGATCTCACTGAAAGGCTTTGCACAGTGATTAAAGGAGTGCGAGCTATGTGACACCTGATCCCTACACAGAACTTTTCTTTGTATGGCATAAGAGAACTATAAATGGCATTTGACAAGGTACTGAAAACTCCCCATGAAAAAGCTGTATTTTGTAAGTATTATGATGGCAACCCAAAGAAGAAAATGTTATCTAATTAGCTCAAAAAAGAACCATTTACACAAATAGACCTTAATCTACCTACAACAGATTAAGCAAAATTTAAAGGCAGAAATGAAACTCTTTTCCTCCAGTCAAACCTTTTTTTTTTTCTTTTTTTTTTTTTAAACAGAATCGTGCTCTGTAGCCCAGGCTTGTCTTGAACTCACTACGGAGCCCAGGCTGGCCCTGGACTCATGGCAACCCGCCTGCCTCAGCCTCCCCACTGTTGGGATTATAGATGTGTGCCACCATACCCATCTTATATGGTACTAGGGAACCGATCCCAGGGCATTGTTCTTGCTAGGCAAGTGCTTTAACCACTGTGCCATTCCTCCAGCTCCCATTCTAGTCATATCATGAGATACATTCAAATTTTAGCTTTCTCAGTAAGGCAATGAAACTTTCTCAATATGGTATATGATTTTAAAGAAGCTGTACTGGGGTAATACATACCACTTAAAAATTACCCTTCTACAATATAAAGTGATTACCAACTTCAGGGTTTATAGAAATACTCCTTTGGATTTATCAGTACAGCTATCCTATTTGAATAAAACCCAGAAGATCTGCTTTGACCCACCTGGGACTCCCTTCTTCCCTCTCTCTCCTCCTCCTTCCAGTTAAATTCATGACACAGCTCTAAAACCACACCTGGCCTGGCACTGTGAGACCAAGAGAAACTTCTGTCTTGTTGACCAGTCAGTTTATAATGACCTAGGAAGCTGCAAACCACAGCAGCAATGTAACTTGGACATTATTTTGAGGGAGGGAGATTTGCTTTTTAAAGTTACCATTTCTCTTCTCCTGTAATTTCTTTCTTTTTGAGACAGGGTCTTGTTCTGTCATCTAGGCTGGTCCTGAGCTCACTATGCAGCCCAGGCTGGCTTTCAACTCAGTCAATGCTCCTGCCCTGCGTCCCAAGTACTGGGATCACAGGCGTGCCCATGCCCGCCTTGTCCTGTGGATCTTCACGCTGCCTGCCACCGAGATGGAGCCAAGACAAATCTCTGAACCAGGGGATGGTATGGAACTTGAAACTGCTAATAGCATAAGAATCTTCTAAGAAAAGGTATTTTTTGGAAAATTTTTTCGTCAAAATATTTGGGAATTAACCTTCATTGGTTTCCTTAGGCATTAGGTAAGTCCTTCAGACTACTTGCCAAACTGTCAAGATGTACATACAGATTCTATTTTTTCATAGAGTTTTCCCCATTTGCACTATTCTCAGGCATTTAATCAAAGGATATAGGTTAAATTTAATGAGACTTAGGTTTTTTTTAAATAAGTGAACCATTTTCTACTTGTTCTTAAACTGAAATATCTGCTTTAAAATTCTCTAATTATTGGATGAAAGAGAGAACAAGAATGTATCTATAGCACTGACTTCAGAGTGCACCCCACAAAAAGCCAACAGAATAGCCATAAAATTGATGTTGAAAATGTTGGCTAAATTCCACATGCTGCTCACTGCTGCTTGGAGTACCCAGCGATGGAGGCTAATGGCGCAGGCAAGGTGGTGACAGGCTGTGTCACACTGCTGCTTTTCTAAGTGTCTATAGAGCAAGGCAGTCAATAAATAATTCAGCAATTCCTTCCTGTCATTATGAAAATGGGAAAGGCAGTAGAGATGATTTTTATTTATTATTTGCCTGTTTGAATCCTTTCTATCACCTATAATAATGGGGCACGAAATATCTTAGCTCTGCTCCTCCATGCACTGCCCAGGTCTCAGAGCAGGATGTGGCTGTAATGGCTATAATAAAGAGTTCCCACACCAATGGCAGCCCACACATGTGCACAGAAAACTTGGGCAACAAAGCCATGTGGACCATAGACTCAGCTAGCTGTTATACAGAGGACAGCCATTTACTTAATCTTCTATAACCTACCTCACTATTTGTTATTTGTTAAAAAATGATATGAAAAGCAAAAGCATATTATCTGAACTGTTTGAAAGTTATTTTGATAGTAATTTTGCAAAATTAACTATGTTCTAAAACAAAAACCTTTATTTTCAACATAATCAACAGTCTCACGGGACTGATTATGTCTTAAGAGTCCTCTTAAATGTTTCACACAAAGGAAAATTCAGAAAACTTAGAATTTATATTTAAAACAAAATAAAAACAATATTTGAGGATACTAGTTGGTTTCTATAATGCTTACTAATTACAAAAATTTCATTCTAATACAGCCCAGATAAAGCTGGATATGTGTACCATCGTTAACTACAGTCAATGTCATATGTAGCACATAAACTAACATATCCTGACCCCCTCAGGGACACGGTATTGTTTTCTGTTGATCAATCTCTTGGAGTACTTAAGTATCCACAGCTGGCAAGCAAGGAAGCTCCCAAAGCTGGCTTGTAAGTAAACCTTC
Source organism: Ctenodactylus gundi (assembly GCA_004027205.1). NCBI lineage: Eukaryota > Metazoa > Chordata > Mammalia > Rodentia > Ctenodactylidae > Ctenodactylus > Ctenodactylus gundi. Next base: position 371,843 of record PVKB01000979.1, read on the forward strand.
ACATATGTTGCCTTGGCCAGGTCCCATCAGGCCTTCTCAACGCCAGAGCAAAACATTATGAAATACAACATCAACAACTTAAAAATGAACATGCTAGTCTTCATTCCAAGTGAAATCTCATTTAGCTAAAGTCTGGATTAAAGATGATGACATGGGAAGGATCTACACCAAACAGGAAAGTGTTTGCTGAAGGGAAAAGATTTATCTTTTGATTAATATAAAAATTAAACAGAAAAACTAAGAACTGATCTGAAATCACTGTAACCTTTGTAACATTTCACGGTGCTGGGTTCAACTCAGCACGTTAGGCAAGTGATCTACCACCCAACTGTGAGTGCATCCAGGCTTTATCTGTAATTCTAAGCAATGTTTTTAGATGCAGATTTTAGTTTAGTTTATGGAAGAGCTAATACTCTAACAATCTGGAGGTCTAACTTTATAAGAAAGGTAAGTGGCTGGGAATGTTCCTTTCTCTCAGGGATATAATACAATTGAATTCTACTAGGTGAGAGACTGTACTAGGGTCCCTGAGTTCCTGCCCACTGCCAAGACTCATTTCAGGAAAGAAATCTGTCAAAGACCTCAAAAAGAAACAAACAGAAAGGATTGACACTCACCTCTGGCACAAACGAAACAAAAGCCTACATTTATAGTGGAAGAAGAGCTACTGCTCCTTTTGGAATGACTACTACAGATGAGAACGTAGGAGGACACACATATGCTTCCTGCGGCAATGCAGGCATCTCCAGAGTGATAGGCAACAGGACATCTCAAACACCTCATCATGCGCCCTGTTCAAAGACAAGACAAGAAGGAATTTGAACAATAAGGCATTTGCTGAAAAAGAAATGAGACTTTTGGATTTGGGCTTTTATGGGTTCCATCTGACACTCCTTACAGTGAGAGTAAAATAGCTTTTCTTTACCAGGCTGGCTCTATTATTCCTATGCTATATGGCTCCTCCATGTAAGCCCAAGAGTCACTCAGACACACCCAAAAAAGAAACCAGCTAGTCTAAGGCTGGTGAGAAAGTGATATCTAGTATGACACCTGCCAAAGGGATATTCAAGAGAGTTTGGAACATATGGAATTTGCTTCCAGCTTCATCCATACTTAACATGTTGTCTATCTGTAGCTGCACTTTTATGTTTACTTATTTATTTATTTTTGAGACATGATCTTGCTCTGTAGCCCGGGCTGATCCTGAACTCACTATGGAGCACAGGCTGGCCTTGGACTCATGGTAATCTTCCTGTCTCAGCTTCCCGAGTGTTGGGATTACAGGTGTATGCCACCATGCCTGGCTTATGTGGTACAGGGGAATCGAACTCAGGTACTTAGCACTTGACAATCACTGAGCCATTCCTCCAGCCCCTGTACATAAACTTTTAAACCTAGAGACAGAGGGAGAATGTCCAGAGTTGTTTATAATAATGTACTTAATATGTTTTTTGCTGGTGTACCTCGAACAAAAAATATTGTTCCCGTCTTTAGCTGTGTTACCTTTACTTGCTTTGTGGATATCTTTCTCCATAGAGCAGGCAGAGCAGCAGTGCTGGGGACAGCGGAACCCTTTGGATTCAAAGATGGCAGTGGGAAATTTGCGGACACAGGCTTCATGATAAAATTTCCCACAAGCACCAACAGAACAACGCTTCACATCTTTATCAGACACCTTACATGAAAAACATGGGTGTTGCCCTGGAAAATTGTGAGAAAAACACGATGAAAGCATGCCAGAAGTGGCTGTAGATATCAAAGAACTGCTCTGAAAAGACATCTACTATTCCATGTCAAAACTAAACATACATGTAAAAACAGATGGCTAACTTAAAATATTATTTTGTAAAGTTTGCCAGGACAATTATCAATTTGGAGACATAACACTAAAAACAATTCAATTTCCAATATTAACTCCATAAAAAAACCCAGAACAGAATTTTTTCAATACTTAGGAGCAGAAAGTGGCAAGTCCTCCCCACATAAAATTTAAAAAACCAATTGCTAACGAAAAGATGAGATAATCACTGATAATTTATGTATGTAAAACAGATGCAAAATGAAAACTAATAATCCTAATAAGGCATAAAGCTATATCTAGACATATCTATTCAAACTGTAGAAAATTAAGAACAAAGAGAATATTAAAATTACTCATAGAAAATACAATCATTTTCTTTGTTTGTTTTCTTTTTTGAGAAAGGGTCTGCTTTGTAGCCCAGGCTGGTCCTGAACTCACTCTGAAGCCCAGGCAATCCTCCTGCCTCAGCCTCCAAAGTGCTGGGATTACAGGTGTGCCACCATGCCCAGCTTATGTGGTGCTAGGAAATCGAACTCAGGTACTTAGAGCTTGCTAGGCAAACATTTTAACTGCTGAGCCATTTCTCTAGCCTTCACTTTGAAAAGAGTTGACTGAAAGAGAAAAATGGAAACCAAAAAGCAATGGAATGCTATTTTCAAAGAGATGAAAGAAAATAATTACCAAGCCAGGATACTTACACAAAAAAATATTCTTTAAAAATGAAGTGAGAGCTGGAGGAATGGCACAGTGGTTGTAGCACTTGCCTAGCAAGTGCAAGGTCCTAAGTCTGATTCTGTTGTACTGTTCTACTTACTACCTCTAAAAATTTGAGTATTTTTGGTACCTCACAAAATGTAGTCACATAGTATTTGTCCTTTTCTGTTTCCCTATTTCACTCAGCATGTTGTACCTTTAAGAAGCAGCAGCAGCAGCTACTGCTGCTGGAGGAATGGCACAGCAGTTAATGTTCTTGCCTAGCAAGCACAAGTCCCTGAGTTCAATTCCCCAGCACCATGTAAAGCCAGGTTTGGTGGCACAGGCCTGTTATCCCAGCACCCAAGGGAGGCTGAGGGAGGAGGACTGTCATGAGTCCAAGGCCAGCCTGGGGTAAACAGTGAGTTCAGAATCAGCCTGGGATACAGAGCAAGACCCCGTCTCAAAAAAAAAAAAAAGGAAAAAAAAAGATAATTTGAAATTATAATTAAATACCTTCTAAGAAAATAAATTTTCAGCCCACGTGATTCCACTGGTAATGGTAATGGTAAATATTTAAAGGAAAAAACTAATGCCAATTGTGATAGAAATAGAATAGAAAAAAAGAATTATGTACGAGAAAACAGATGTGAAAAAATATGCCACAAAAATGGCTAAGGAGCGTGACATAATGGCAGGTGACTGCAACCCCAGCGAGTCACCAGGGAAGAAGCTAAGGCAGGAGGATCTCAAATCTGAGCTCAAAGTGGGAAAACAGAGACACACTAAAACCTTGGCTCAAAGATTTAAAAGATATTTTCGGAAAGGGCTTGGGATGTAACTCAAAGTGAAAACTCTGGTTTCAATCCCCAGTACTGAAGAAAAAGAAAAAAGGCTAAAGACTACATTGTATGTCCCATCTACAGAAAACACACATGGCACATATAAGGAAAGATAACGAGACTTACAAAGAACTACTTGTCAACATAGAAAGAAATCAAAGCAGCCTAAGTAAATTGGGCAGAGTGTGTGAACCTGCAATTTACAAGAACAGGGAGACAAAGCCAGGGTGGCAGTGCACACCTGCAATACAGGTACTTGGGAGCCGAAACGGGAGGACTGTTGTGTGAGCTTAAGCCTGGCCTACATAGCATGTCCAGGACAAGCCTGGACTATAGAGTGAGTGAGACCCTGTCGAGAGAGAGAGAGAGAGAGAGAGAGAGAGAGAGAGAGAGACAGAGAGAGAAAGACAAAAGAGCCAGAAAGTATGAAAAAATGTTCAACTTCATTAGTAGCCAGGTAAATGCTAAATTATGAAACAGGAAAAAACAACTTAAGAGTTTGATAATATAATACCAATCACTGCTAAGGGCAAAGGGAAGCAAGTATTCTTATAATCCACTGGCAGAAGTTCCATTTGAAGGAACTACAGAAAAGGCAACTGAACAATGTCTATTAAAATAAAAGTACGCCCACTTCCTGTGGTCTAGAAATGTTTTTTTTTTTTTTCATTAGGGTTATGGGGTATAAGTATGTGCCATCACACCTGACTTATGTGGTGCTGTGGAATTGAACTCACGGCCTTGAGCTTGTTACGCAAGCAATCTAACTGGTGGGATACACCTCCAGCTAAAATCCTACCTCTGAATAGGTACTGAGTGAAGATGACAGAAATGTTGTTTGTAACTGCAAACAACTAAAAGCAACTCATGTGTCTTCCCATAAGGGAAGAATTTACTATGCTGTACATTTATGATGAAATACTATGCAGCAATTAAATGGAATGTTTCTATTTGACATAAAAATAATTTTGGCAGCAAGTACAAGGTTCCCCAGGAACCCTAAGCGTGGTGGGACATGCCTGGAATCCCAAGATTTGGAAGGCTGAGGCAGGGAGACTCCTGTGAGTGTGAGTTTGAGGCCAGCCTGGGCTACACAGTGAGTTCAGGACCAACCTGGGTTATACAGCAAGAACTGCCTCAAAAATTCCTGCAAAACAACACTGTGATACATCATTATCACATACACACATGAAAATATTCCATACACATAGTCATACACACACCATACAGATAATAACAGTTGACTGTGGCAAAGCCTGCAATTAAATACAGCATAGGTTTAGGAGCGGGGATGAGAGTTGGGGCACAGCGTGTATTAGCATGCACCACGCCCTGAGGTTCAATCCACAGCACTGAATGGGGAAAAATGATGATTCAGGAGAGACATTAGCTATAACTGTCAATTATAACATTTTTATAATAATTTATACTACTTGTGCACTTAGAGATAAAATACTGACAAGTGCTAAATCATAAAACATAAATAGACAAGAAACATGAACAGAAATTGGCAAAACAGCAAATAAAGATTAAGAAAAAAAACCCTTAGTTTTAAACAAAGAACTGCAAACTGTAACAAGCTTGGTGTTTATTGGACATTAGGGTCTCATCTTTTGAGAAGTGTCCAAGTCTTTTCTTCTTTTCTTCCTATAAAAATTACAAAGGGAAAAAATTACAAGAAGTAGTTTTACTTATTTATTTATATTTTTGAGACAAGGTCTCACTCTGTAGTTCAGGCTAACCATGCAGTCTAGGTCAATCTTGCTTTTTCTGTGATCCTCATGCCTCAGCTGCCTGTGTGCTGGGATGACAAGCACGTGTCACCACACCCAGCTACCTGTGGTGCTGGGAATGAAGTTTAGGGCCTTGGGTTTGCTAGGCAAGGGCTGTAACTTGCGCATTATTCCTCAGCCCTACAACTATGTAATTTCTTTTACTGTCCTTATTGTACAAATAAAGATCAGTAGTACTTGTTTTATTTTTCTTTTGCACATATATAATTTAAAATTAAAACCTGATATAGTATAATAATAGTTATAAAGGAAATAGCATATAAAAATAACTTTTAGGGCTGAGAATATGTAGTTCAGTAATCGAACACTTGTGTGACATGCATGTGTTCCTTATTTTATCCAACACCATAAAAATGAGAAAAGAGAAAAAGAAACGTGATTGTAGAGCCGGGCCCAGTGACAGAGGCCAATAATCCCATCACACTCATAGACTGAGGCAGAAAGATTCCAAGTTCAAGCCCAGCCTGGACAATTTTGAGACAGGGTCTTGCTCTCAGGCTGGTCCTGAACTCATTATGTTACCCAAGCTCTCCTTAAGCTCAAAAAAAAAAAAAAAAAAAAAAAAAAAATCCTCCCACCTTCACCTCCCTCCCAAGTCTGGGATTACAGGTATGTGCCTGTTGTATGTGGTGCTAGGGAACTCAACTCCAGGGCCTCATGCTTAAACACTGAGCTATGCCCACAGCCCAACAAAATATATTTTAAAGTTAGAAGTTTCATATTTTAATGTATATGTGAATATACTGAAAATAATTTGTTTTTTTCCTGGCTTTGTTTTGTTTCTAACACTGAGTTACATACGCAGACCACTTTCATGTTTGATTTCGAGATAAGGTCTCACTAAGTCAATTAAGTTTCCCACACTGGGCTTGAACTTATAATTCTACTGCCTCAGTCTCTTAGAGGGTTGGGATTGCAAACCTATGCCACCTGACCTGGCTACATGTTAATTAAGTGTACAGTTCAAAGGAATTAAAGTACATTCACATTGCTGTGTGATCCTTTCCATTGTCTCCAGAACATCATTATCCCATCCTGAAACTCTGTAACCCATAAGCAACTCCACATTTCTCCTTCGTCCCCACTCTGTATTCAACTTTCTAGCTCTAAAAATTCGAGTATTTTAGGTAACTCATGAAACGTAGTAATATAGTATTTGTCCTTTTCTGTCTCCCTATTTCACTCAGCATGTCATATCTTAAAAAAGGGGGTGGGGAAGGGGACTGGAGAAATGGCACAGAGGTTAAAGTGCTTGCCTAGCAAGTACAAGGCCCTGAGTTTGATTCCCCAGCACCACGTAAAGCTGGGCACAAGGGTACACACCTTTTATCTCATCACTTGGGAGACTGAGGCAGTAGGATTGCCTTGAGTCCAAGGCTAGCCTGGGGCTCTTTAGTGAGTTCAGAACCAGCCTAGGCTGCAGAGTGAGACCCTGTCTCAATAAATAAATAAGTATAACCAAAATAGTATCTTCCATGATTCAGTCATGTATCAAAATTTCACTTCTTTTTAATACTTAATAATATTCCACTGTAGACTAGACAGTGGTAGACTACTTGCCTAGGATGGGCAAGGGCCTTGGGTTGATCCTTAGTAGTGAAACACACACACACACACACACACACACACACACACACACACACACACACACACACAGAGTGATATTTTACTGTAGATACATACTACATTTTGTTTACCCATTCATCCATCAACAAACACCTGAGTTGTTTCTACCTTCTAACTAATTATTGTGAGTAATACTGCTGTGAATTTAGGAGTCCACCTACCTACCGGAGTCCCTGCATTTTAGTCATCTGTGTGTATATCTAAAGTGGAACTGCTTGATCACACAACAATTCTGTTTAATCTTTTGAGAAACTACCATACTGTTTTTGACAGCTGCTGTACCATTCTATATTCCTGCCAACAATGTACAAGGGTTCTAATTTCTTTTTTTCCTTTTCTGCTTTCCAACAATATTCACCGTAATGGGTATAAAATGGCATCTGCTGTGGCTTTAATTTGTATTTCCCTAATTACTTATTATATTCAGTATATTTTCATGTGCTTATTGGCCATTTTTATATCTTCTTTGGAGAAATGTCTATTGTCTATTCAAGTTCTTCATCCAATTATTTGTTTGCTTTGTTGTTGAGATGAAGGAAATTCTCTAAATATTATGGGGATTAACCCCTCAACCGACACAGGATTTGCAAATATATTCTCCCATTCTGGGAGTTACCTCTTCCTTCTTCTGTTCATAGTATCAGCTGGTGAGGAAGACTGCAACTTGGTGACTTACATCCTGTCTCAGAATAAACTAAAAAATGTGCTGGGGGCTAGCTCAGAGCAAAGGCTCTGGATTGGATCCCTGGTACTGAAAAAAAAAAAGTTAATACATGTCTCTCTTTAGACCAATATCATTCTTTTAATCACTATAGCTTTGTAGTAAACTCTGAAATCAGAAATGAGTTCTGTGACATTGTTCTACTTGTTTTTAAAGCAAATTCTTCTTAAATTTCCAAACAGATGTGTACTAAGTGGGACTACGTCTGACTTTTTTATTGGCTAAGTTCTACTGGATTTTGGTTTAGGAAAGAAGTATGAAGAGAATTTTAATACCAAGACATACGGTTCTTCCTATGAATAGTCCAGATCAAGGATTGTATAAATACTTAAAAGGAATCAGGCAGATTATACAAGTGACTGCAGTAAACAGGAAGCAGAGAATGTAAGGCTCCAAGATCACAAACTCACACATGTTCAAATGCATGCTGAAGGTCGAATAAGACAATGTGCAGACAGTTGGACCCTGAGGCTGCCAGGTGTCAAGCTTCAAAGTTTTACCACATCTAGAAAAAAGTACACTATGTATTCTAAACAGCTTCAATAATTTGTGTTTGTCAGAATATATGATATGTGGTGATGGAAGAATAGGTCAGCAGCTAAAGTACCTGCCTAACAAGCCCAAGACCCTGAGTTCAATTCCCCACCACCACATAAACTAGGTGTGGTGGCACATGCCTATAACTCCAGCACTCGAATGGCTGAGTAGGAGGACTGCCATTAGTTTGAGGTCAGCCTGGGCTCCATAGTGAGTTCAGGAACAGCTTGAGACCACTAAACAAGATCTGTCTCAAAAAAAAAAAAATTGGATACATAATAATGTAATAATGTAATATGGGCTACCTACCTTACTTAGCCAAGAAAGTGGGCAATGGAAAACAGCAAGGACTCTTTGAGTCAAGCTGCCTGGGTTTAAATCCCAGCTTCCTGACATGTTACCTTTGTAACTTTAAATAAGGGAAAATATTCTTTAATCCTCCTTTTCCCACTTCTACAAAATAATAATAGCAGCTATTTCAATAATAGTTCTAACAGCACCTGGCATTTAGTATTATTCACGAAAAACAAAACAAAAAGCCTAAAGGATTTTAAGTGGCATCTTCTTTCTAGTGAAAGATGAAAAATGTCTGTGAGATTCCAAAGTAAGGGGAAAAAAAGAGTAGGAAAGTAAGAGTCAAGAGTAAGATTAGTATATCACGTATAGTTGATACACAATTAGTCACTCATAGCTAAAACGAAACACCTCCTCAGGAAAAAAAAAAAAAAACTGTACAAAGTTGGTTCCTAGAAGCATTACCATGCCATTCCCAGCTTGTTTTCACTTGCCATGTTTCAAACTACTTCCTGCTTTCTGTCAGTTTAACCAGAACCATGGCTTCCATACAGAAATATAAACTAGCATATTTCTTTGTATGTTATTCTGGCAGGTGGTAGTAAGACGTAAAAGGTGAATTCCAAGTTAAAACTCCCAATACTCCAACTTTCCACTAAAAAATATGATCACCATGGTTGTGGGTTTTGTTTGACTTATTCCAGTCTGTCAAAGTCAAAGGATGTCGAACCAATTTCCTGTGGACAAAAACTCAAACCTGACTGAAAAATAGACAATTCACATACTTTGTAGATAAAATTCACTCTTTACAGATAAAATACAAATTCATCTTGATAGTTTGATAGATGTTATGGAAATGGCAGTGGTAGGTGGAAGTCTGACTACCCGTTTGATCTTGGGAAGCTTAGTCATTGAAAGGCAACTCGGCTTGCTGAAATACCTCTGGGCGTGGAGGAAGAGAGCCTGATAAAAGGGAATCAGATATCACAGGAGGCCTTGCCATTACCTCTCCTCCCTATCCACCTTTTCATATAAACTCACCGGTTTTACACTCCATGCAAATGAACTGTCCATCTGGGACTGACGTCAATCCCAGGCACTCAAGGTGAAAGTGTTTGCAGCACTCTCCTTCACAAGGAATCAGAGAGTCACCGGAGCTTTCGCAGATCTGTAATATGGCACAAAGCAGTGGTTCTCAAAACTTAGTAGGCATTAGAATCACTCAGAAGGCTCATTAAAATAAGCCAGTAATCCCAATTCAGTACACTTGGAGCTGGGCCCAAGAATCTGCATTCTGAGTAAATCTCCTGAAGATAGTGAAACTGCCGATCCTTGGCCTTGAAAACTCCAAATAAAGCTGGTGTGGTGGCTCATGCCTGTACTCCCACTACTCGGGAGACTGAGGCAGGCGGATCTTTGTGGGTTCAAGTCCAGCCTGGGCTACACAGTTAGTTTGGAACCAGCCTGGACTATAAGAGTGAGACCCTATCTCAAAAAGAAACAAAAAGCCTCAACTGGACAGCTACTTTCAGACCCAATGTGATCTAAAGTTTAAAACTCATACTTGAGGACTGGAGAAATTGCTCAGTGGTTAAAGCACTTGCCTAGTGTACACAAGGCCCTGGGTTCATATCCAGCACCAAATAAAATTAGCTGGGATGGTTGGCACATGCCTATAATCCCAGCACAGGAGGACGAGGCAGGAAGAATGCTGGGGGTTTGAGGGCAGCGTAGGTGAAATTTTAAAGGAGATCCTACCTTCAAAAAAAAGAAAAAAACAAATCATATTAAGGTATATCACTTTCTTAGCACGTATGTGTGAGACCCCAGATTCAATCTCCAGCACCACCACCACCACCACCCAAAAAAAAGGTCACACACTTAATCTTTTAGGATTACTCCCTCTTTAGAATCTATATACTTTAATCTTTCTTCATAGGACAAAGCAATACTTTTCAAAAAGAATAAAAATACATTTCAAAAGTTAATGTATGTTCCAGTGTAAGAAAATGTGTTTGCAAGCAGCCATCTGCTACTTACTAGCAATTAGACTTTCACAATGAAGATGGGTACCTGCATTTGAACAGTCAGTACCAACTCAGACAAGAAAGAAAAGAACCAGAAGGAGCCTCTGGATCTGCAGCACTAAAGTAGTACTGTAATCCGGAAAAATACTGCTCTCTTCAACAGTAGTTACGCATATTATTAGCAGAACACCATCACAGCTCTTGCTGGTCACCCACCTACCTGACACACAGTCTCCTTCTTACTCGTTCCAATGCCTCTTCTGGACAAACTGGAATCCATGGACTGCGCATCAGAGATGTCTGCGTCGGCAGCAGCTGAAGGGCTATCTACCTGCTTCTCAAAGCCTACCTATATGAAAAACATAACACAGTTTTAATGAAAAAAAAAATTCCCTTCAAGGTAGATGCAATGAAAATTCCAAGACTTGCTCAAATAGGTCTGAATACAACCTCTTATTTTTTTCTTTGTAAACCCCATGGATATTGCATGCCTGCCATTTTGAGAGAAACTGTAAAATTAAACAAGCTGTGCTTCTATTATATAAAAGATCGGCAAAATCAGCAAAATTAAGACACTTGTGAGTTACAAAACAGCCAGTGACTTTTTTCTATATTAAAAAAATCCCCCAATTTCTCCAAGTCAGTCAGGCAAAAGCATTATGCTACTGTGGTTTGCACAGCAAAAGACAGCTTTCTGCCCAGACCCTGGAACCTACTTACCTGCAGATCACTTAGTCCTCTAGAATCGGAGTCAGATGTGTCTCTGTATGCTGAGCTAGTCATTTCTACATCAGTTGAGGCACGACTCCTTTTCTTTAGAGGTTTACAGGAATCTGAAATCTCGCTGGCACCTTAATACAACACACTGAAATTAATCCTAAAATAATATTTAAAGTTTGCTGTTTCAATTTTTAGTGGCAATTTTTTTCCTGAAAATCATCTCTAGTGTGAAAAAAAGCACAACTCTTTTTGTAACACTGAAGCCATTAAATCAAAACTTCATAAGCTTCTGACCTTCCTGGTGGTGAGTGGTTTAATTTACAGCCGCTCTATTAAAACATTTAATTCCATTCACCTGACCTAACGCTGTTTTCCATCAACAGAGCCCAAGTTCCAACTTAAAAATCAGTTCTATAGAGACTGCAGGATAGCTGATTGATTTGGAGCAATTCAAAGAACCATTCAATTTGGAGGGGGAAGACATAAAACCCAACACACTGTGTAGCTTACAAATATGGTCGCAGAGACATCTCCATCTTGTTTTTATTAGGGATGTGACAAATCTCTGATTTGTATTCGATTCGTACACGGATAGTGCCATTTTCCCTTGAATTTTGCAATTTGGTTGATTATTGCCCCCCCATAAATTTTGGATGTTCATAATCGTTCATCTGAGACTTCCTTGGTCAAGTGGCATTTATTCTGACCATTCACAAGTGCTGTGGGACATCTACACATGTCAGGCCATTAGGAGGCACACTGCTGAGGGCTGTGAGTGGACAGTGGTCAAGTGCAGCCAAATCACGAAGAGCTGGATGAGAATGGCTTCTATGTGAAACTTGTGCGGGAAGGAATATGAAAAAAAAGGCAGAGAATAGTGTGGAATTTTTTTAAAACTGTGTGTAATACAAATCCAGCCAAAACAATAGTGCAAAAAGTTACAAAGCAACAATCTCTTGGGCTAATGCAGTATAGGCTATACAGAAACAGCCACGATGAAATGTGCAGATCAGGCACGGTGAGTACCAACGAACCAAGGAGACGGTTAATATTTCCACCCACAGTTTGTGTTCTGGATTCCCCCAAATTTTCCATACAACAAACAGACATCTAGATCAGCCCAGCAAGCTATGGTGGAAGTGTGCAGTCCAGAAGAGACCAGAGAGAAACAAGTCTCCTGAGGCCATGAAGATCCGCAACAGGCTGAGTGGGAGCAGCACTTGGTACATAGCCATGTTCTGTGGTGGAGCGTGCGGGCCTCAGGAGACTGCTCAGATTACTGGAACCTTGTTATCACATCCCATTCTACAAGTTTTTCAATGCATGTTTCCTGACAGCTATAAATGGGGGTGCCTGCCCATGTTAACGCTGATTAAAAACACAAGTACACAAATCTATCTCCTTCATTGCTGGTGTATGGACCCAGAACACCACCACAAAATATTTCCTTGGCCTAAAAGATCACTGGATTAACAAGGAGTTTTACAGAGGAACAGGAGTGCTGTACTGAGAGGCTTTCGAAGGGAAACACAGGTACCGCTATTTCCGATGAGTTTCTGAGAATGATAGAAAAATGACAGACTGCCAAAGACAGCTGCCATGTGGTTCTCCATGATCACGGCACTAACGTTAAAAAAAAGCTTTTAATGATTGCAATGTATACAGTTTGGGTTGTTTGGCAAAACCCTGCAGATGGGCATTAATGACGCTTTATTTAAAAACAAAAAACAGTCCAAGTTGGAATTGATCAGCGTAAGTTAAATGGTGGTTTTTAGGCTGGACCCATGATTTATAAACTGTACCCATCCAGCTCAGACCAAAAAAACAAAAACAAAAAAACAAAAAACAAAAACAAAAAAACAAAAAACAAAAAACTAAAAAAAAAAATCATTTGAATGTAAAAGCAATTGTTCAGAGTCTTGAAGAAACCAGGCAGGAGAATGCCAATACTGATTGGCAAAATCGAGATTGAAAACAAAGAAACTGTTTAGCGAGCCGCCGACAAAGAAATCTTGCATGGAGACTACAAGTCTGGAGTTTCTGGGATGAAATTGTACAGGAATCTCAGTCCACAGTTTCCTCAATCGCTGCGGAGATGGAGCTGTCACTGAATCTGACAGAGCCCTGCACTCCCCGGTCCGCCGACCCTGTGGAATGGTGGAAACACAACGCAATCAGGCCTCCTAATCTCGCAGCGATCGCGATGTCTTTTCTTGGAGCTCCGCCAAGCAGTGTTCCCTCGAGAGGCTGTTCAGTTCTGCTGAGGATCTCCACGGAGACCATCGCTGCAGACTTCTCCCCGAGAATGCAGAGAGGCTGGTGTTTTATTTTATTTTATTTTTTAAATAATGCAATTTGCCCAGAGTAAACTACAGGTATTAAATACAGTTTGAGCTCACCAAAAAAAACGCATTAATCATGCTATGGAGATTGTACTGTAGTCAAATTGCACACAGAAAATACTGGTATTAAGTTTAAAGTTTCTTAAATTTGTGCATATCTTAAATAGATTCACATAAAGTCATCTAATAGTGGCCATAAATATACTATGGATCATTTTAAGTTACAAACAGGTTTTTTTACAGCACTGTAAAAATAAATGTGGCAAGATTTTTTTCAATCAAGTTGTCCTGTCTGATTTGTCTTATCAGTCCATGTTTGACAGACATTAATAGCTACTATTCGGTATTCAGTCGAATACCAAAAAAAGTGGATTCGTCACATCCCTAGTTTATAAGCCATTGAAACCCCGAATTTTATGGAGAAAAGTTGAAAACAGTATCAAATCTACGTGTTCTCCAATTTACCAAACAAGTAAGACTTTTCACATGGAGGTACAGAATCAGATAAACTCTAAAAGCCACACATAGGTACACACAAACACTGGGGAATAATGCAATTTCACATGGAAAAGCAACAATGATTTACAGAGACAGACAAAAATACATGAAGTACAAATAAGGAATTTGTAAAAACTGGTTTAATCAAGGAAATGCAAAGCAACATTATAATATTAACTCACCTTTCTGTAATCCAGTCTTTACTGTAGCCTGAGGAACTGTTTCAACCTGTTTGGACAGAAAAATACAGCATTAACAAGAAAATTTTTCACTTTTAATTAACAGAGGGAAAAAAGTGACACTTTTATTGATCTAATTAGTGATGAGTAGTGATCAATGTATCCAAAATCTGAACTCAGTCCCATCTTCTGGGTCAAGTCCTCTGTCTTGAGGTCAGGGTTTTAAATCCTAGCTGCCTGTGCTGAATACCAAGTGATAACACAAAGCCACATGCTCTCTAGTGAAGACTTTTCCCACCATTCCCTTGGTATATGCAGAGAATACTTTCCTCAATGTCTGGGAGGCAGGAGAGGGGTTGTTTCTGCAACCAGCCCCAAAGTTGCTAAAAGCCCCTCCCGCCCCAAAGACGTTAGGATAAATTGTTACTTACTATGATACTCAGGTTAATGTAACTCACGCCACTTTAAGACCCTCCGCGCCTGCACTCACAGCTAAGTTGCTGGGAATCAGGACCCTCTCTGTAGAGAATGCTACAGGGTTCCATACAGCTGGAAGCTCAATACTTTTGCTGCTAGTACAAACTTAAGAAAATAAGTTTGTGATATTGCAAAAGCACTTTCTTGAGTGTCTTATGAACAGTGTCTTGATCCTACATTAGGAGAGCGAGATTAGAAGTTATTCTGCCAATGTAGATGTAAAACACGTGGTAATTTGAGGATTGAACCATTGGAATTAGAGAAAGGATGCTGTTTGGAGGAGTTCCTGTTTAAGCTACAAATTGAATTGCATGTTTCTTTAAGATGTGATGAAATATGCATGTGAAACGCATTTTGTAAATATTTAAGGATTGTTCTAAGCTTTTTAAAAATTTTTTATTTTTTTACAACAGGTAAAAAAACATACAACAGAAACGCTTTTTTATAAGATACAATTAGTCATACAAATATAAAATCTTCTAAACAATCACTGATTATTCTACTACTAGCTATAACACAGTGGCATTAACAATTTGTCCCATTTTTTTGTACTCATTCTGCTTGTTAATTTTAAACTGACTGGTCACAGATTGAATTTGGGCAATCAAGTGTCAAAAATCACAAATTCATTTTGGTAATTAATACTATAGATTTGCAAGTGCTTATTGAGATTTTTTGGAATATAATTTTCTAAGTATGAAAGTTAATATGCTAAATAAATGACAAATTAATACATAAATTAAATTTTGGCTAAATATTCTGGAAAAACTGTTTTACATGCTGTGATACCACAGAGCACCCAAAAAGACAGCTTTTAAATTTGGAAGTTTAAAATCACAAAGGCAATCTTTAAAATAGAAAAGTCCACAGTCTTCTGATGGTTTTAAAAATATAAAACTTACTGAAGTTAATTCTATTCAGAATTTGTTTTGTTTAATACCAAGTGTCTGGGCTGTAAAAATGGGTATTCTTTTACTTTAAAAGAATTAAGAAAGTTCTGATCTTGAGTTTAATTTAAAGGAGAATCATTTCTAAAAATTTATTTGACAGGGTAATTTAAACAAGTATATTACTACATTGATTACATCAGTTGAACACATTCAGTTAAAGTATACCTCCTCCTTTTTCACTTAAATACTGTTTATCTGACAACCCAATACCAGGATACCAGGCAGGTGACAGCTGTTCCACTGGGAAAATAACATTCCAAAAAATCTGTGATATCACCAGAAAAACCAGATCATCTATGACTCTCTGCTTCTTAAAATATAAGAATATAACTTAAATTAATTTGATTTGTTTATAAAATAAAAACAATACATACCAGCAGC
This sequence comes from Ctenodactylus gundi, assembly GCA_004027205.1. Lineage (NCBI taxonomy): Eukaryota > Metazoa > Chordata > Mammalia > Rodentia > Ctenodactylidae > Ctenodactylus > Ctenodactylus gundi. Next base: position 387,724 of record PVKB01000979.1, read on the forward strand.
TTAAAACAAAAATAAAGAAAAGGAACTCAATGATGGCTCCAAATAAAAATCATGAAAACATGAAATCATTTTACTCATAACAGAAATTTGAAAATAAATGTGAGAGGTTTTTGTAAGGGTCTCACACCACTTGCTTCACACCTCCCAAGGCCTGGTTGTTTTGTGTGGAAATGCCTGAAGCAGATCACAGGGATGGCTGCATTAGGAGTGGACATTGGAACCCCAGGACGGAAGCGTAAGACAGTTCAGAAAGGAAACCCAGGGTGAGGAAAGTTTCAGTTTTTTAAAGATATCGTGATAAGCCATGACATTTACAAATACAATGCTTTAACTCTCTACATGTAGGAAGCCAACCTGCTCCTTTTTGATCTTCTTCTTTGGCACAACTTCAGCGGATTTCTCTGATTCAGAACGAGTTCTAATTGATCTTCTCTGTTGCTTCTTTTCTACTGAGCCTAAGAAATGATTGAAATAGATAAAAACTCTTTTAAAGATGGCTTGACAGTCACATAGTTAAATTTAACCAGATTCCTTGCTTTTCTCTTCCATTACTTTGGAAATTTTAATTATAAGCTATCAGAAAGCTTTCAAGTACTTGGCAGCATACAAATCATTTAATAGATCAAGCTGTAAAGGATGATAGAGCTGTGACTGGACTCCACAAGATCCTAGTTATACAAATAAAGTGGCATTGAATTTTCAGAAACATACTTCAGTTTTGAAGGTGAGTAATCAATTTTAGGTAAATATAACTAAGGGGATGAAGACTGAAGACACAAGTAAAAATGGTATTGTTACCTGTTTACGTAAGAACTTTTCGTTCAAAGTTCAGCCAGTGCTACATACTTTACATCTTCACGTATGAGTTGTATTAATTCTACAGGTAAAAAGTTAATAGTACTTGGTGTACTTACCCAAGTTTTAATACTGTTATTAATAAATTTGAAAAAGAAGGAAAGGTACATAAATGTGACCAAAATTTAATCATTGATTTGACTATCAAGGGACTTTTATGGAAAATTAATGTTAAAACAAATGATCAAGTGTTTCCACACTGAGTAATAAAATAAGAGACTATGGAAAACTCACATTAACCTCGTTTTTAGAAAGAATAAAACTCAGATCAGAGATGACAGTTTGAAACTATTCTAAGTCAGGGGTGACTTCACTCTGTGATCCTGAGGAAGAGCAGCTATTTGCCATGTTTTTGATGCTTGGACCACAGTGGCCCTTCCTAAATAAGAATCACTTTCCAGGGGCTGGGGGTGTAGCTCAGCAGGTAAAGTGCTTGCCTAGAAAGCACAAAGGCCATGGGTTTGATTACCTAGTACCACATAAATTGGGCATGGTGGCAGAGAATGGAAGATTGCAGCCTAGACTACACAGTGAGTACAGGAACAGTCTGGACTACACAGCAAGACCCTGTTTCAAAAAACCAAAAACAAACAAACAAACAAAAAATACCCCTTGTACTTGCCAGAGAAAGAAGGTACTAAGATCTCCAGTACAGCACTCCTGGTAACCTTCATTTTTTTCTGTTTCCATTGCTCTAGGCTATGTGTAAAGGGCTTCTTTCAGCTTAATTCAAAGCCAAATCAAAAAAAGAAAAAAAAAAGCAGCCCCCTACTTTGTTTTTAGTGATGAGTGGTAATGTGGCAATAGTATGTTTTGGAGCTGCAGTTAATCAGTTTCTAGTAGAGAAGTCACAATCACAAATAAGGGCTCCTTCCTTTACTTTTCCTCCTTTCACTGACGAAAGTGTTTGCTCTGGCAACTCACACCCTGCTCTCCCAAAGCAACCTGCAGAGCCCGAGACCGATACTTTAGTCTAAGCATCAATATTCACATACAACCAGAGGAGTAAAAAACAAAAATACAATTGCTTTTAAACAAATAAAACCTTTTGGTTTGAAATGACAATAAAATTGTACCATGAAGTGCAGATGACATCTGACCTGTTGCCTTGCAGGAGGCAGCACAACTTGGTAAGATCATTCTGGAAGCTCTTCAGAGAACATATATATTTAAAATTGCTAAAAAATTATTACGTTTATCTTCTAAGAGAGAGGAGGCAAATATCTCTGGACTTGCAAATCAGCATGAATACAAATATAAATTCCTCAAACCACAGAAATGTGGAAGTGCCACCTATCTTAAGTATTGTCTAAAGCTACTAAGGCACAAGAATTCTCAACAGTTCTGAAAAGATGGTGCAATTAGTTTCTGAAGGAAAAAGCAAGTCTCCTTTATGATATCTGGGAGCTTATCTAGAGGTTCTAGCAGGGGAGCGCAGTTACTCACACACCCTTGACTGTGGAATGGTCCTCCCCTACTGGGGAAGGTCATCCTTTTCCACTGAATGCGCAACTTTGGAAGGGACACATAGGGAGCGGTGAGGGAGAAGGGGACACCCAGCCAGAGCATTAGAATCAACCCTGGCAATCAATGGGGTGACAGATGTCACAGCCAGGTCACCCTCACATCTCCTTTATGATCTTTGAACTACTAAAAGGTATTTTCACAAAAAAGCAGATGAGCCATTTGAAAAGAAAGTATGTCTATTTATTATAGCTGGTAACCAAACTTAAACCAAGACCAAAGGTTTACAGCACTAGTCCCTAAAGTTGGTTTCCAGTCCCAGTTTACAACCTAAATTATATGTACCTGCTGAAGGAAAGCACTAGATGCTTTTTAAGATACAGACTTATGGGACTAGAGGAATAGCACACTTAAGAACACTTGCTTAGCAGGCGCAAAACCCTGAGTTCGATTCCCCAGCACCATATAAGCCCAGGAATGGTGGTGCATGCCTATAATGCAAGCACTTGGGAGGCTGAGGCAGGAGGACTGTGATGAGCTCGAAGCCAGCCTGGGCTACAGAATAAGACCCTGTCTCAAAAAAAAGACCTTCCACTTAAAAAGTATTTTCATAGCAGAACTTAAATCCTATAATGAAAAGATTATATGAAAATTAAATGTTCAGTAACTAAAAGGAAAAAAAAAACAAACTCCACTAAAAATAAACATATACTTAAGATCACTTCGGTCCTGTACCCCAATCCCTGTTTTTTGTGGTTCTGGGGATCAAACCCAAGTCTTTCACACTGCGCTACATCCCCAAGCTGTTCTTTCTTTATTTTTTTTTTCTTCTGGTTTTAAGATATAGTCTTGTTAAGTCCCTAAGTTGCTCAGACAGGGCTTGAACTTGTGATCCTCTTGCCTCAGCCTCCAAGAATGCTGGGATTATTGGCCTTTGCCACCAGGCCCACTGCCATCACTGTTCTTTAGAAAGCTAGCCAAAGTCCTTTTCTGAACAGTGATTGTTTTTCATTTAGTTTTGTAATAATTAAAATTTTACTTAAATTTACCTTGTAGAAGTATTCCTTCACCCCGCTAAATCACAAGGCTTGCCTGACTTACTACTGACTGAAGACTACTGCTTTAGAGCTGGGTCCAGTGGTATAGGCCTATAATCCCAGCACTCTTCAGTGGCTAATGCAGGAGGTCTGCAAGTTCAAGCCTTGCCTGGACAACTTTTCAACTTAGTGAAACCCTGACCCAAAATCAAAAATAAAACATGGGCTGGGGAATTTAACTTAGTGAGAAGGCCCAGTGTGTGATCCTCAGGATCCTCAGTTAAACACACACGCGCGCGCGCACACACACACACACACAGAAACACACAAACACGCATGCACACACCAACCCCCCTACCCCATCCTACCCCAACCTTTTTTTTTTTTTTTTTTTTAACTACCTTAGATCTTTCAACTTTGTTCTCTCCAGAAAATCACTTGGTCCTTGTGATATTATGATACAATAAGTATATGTTTGATCTCTGCCCCTGGTTCCTGAAACAAAAGTTCTCAATCTCTTGTAATCATAAATAATAGGAGTACTTGGTGTATTTTGCTCTAAGATTTGGTCTTTTCTTTAACCACAGCTACTGACAGTCAGTTCCAAATCCCTTGAGAATTCCTCAGGGACGGAAGAAATGAGGCAACCTGTGGCAGACTCCTACGTAGGGGCGGACTGCCAGAAAGATCAAGCCATGGTAAGATCTAAGCTCACTTTCATCCTCCAAGGAAGGGCAACAGGCTGAAGACTGAGGTAATAACTGAGCAGGCATATGCAATGAAACCTCCATAAAGCACCTGAACTACAGGTTGGGAACACTTGGAGGTGCTAGAAGAGGGATGCGCCTGGAGAGGCAGGGAGTTCTGCCACCCTTTCCACAATCTGCTGCCCTATGGCTCTCTTCCATCTGCTGGTCACCAGCATCCTCTGTAACATCCTTCACAGTGATCTGGCAAGTGTATGTAAGGCACTATCCCCAAGTCTGTGAACCCTCTAGCAAATGACTAAACCTGAGGAGGGTGCAGTAGGACTCGATGTAGAGCTGGCCAGTCAAAAGTTCTAAAGACATTTCAAATAGGGGACATCTTGTGGGATTGCACCTTTAGCCTTTAGAATCCAACTCAATCTACATGGAAGAAGTCTGAGTAATGAATTGGGAAATGAGACATTCACAGGATAAGTGGTCAGGGTTAGGGAACACCCATCCATCTGGATCAATGTTTTGAGTGGTCAAAGTACAGTAGAAGACAGTTTGTCCTTTTTTTCTGTTATAGTCACATTTTAAGATTCCAAAAAAGTTTTTAAAAAACAAAATAACCTTTCTCCTTCTTAGAGTAAAAAAAAATTTTTTAAAGGACAAAGTAAAACAACTCTTTACACTAAACTAAGATGACAAATGAACAAGCTCATTGATACCTCTCTTCTTGACAGTAATACAGAAATATTGTCATACAAACCGAACCCACCATTTATCTAAAATCCTAAAATCCTTAGGCATTTAAAAAAAATTACTTTGAACATTCCTGAGGCACAGCTTTACTGCATACACACATTTCTTCTTTAGTCAAAAATAACAAGTATGATTTTCAAATCATGGTGTCCATTAATCAGAGAACAGGTGCTATTAGGAAAGTGAGGCCTTGGGCCTCTCACACACCAAGACCTTGCCCACCTACAAGTAATAAAAAAACCCTGTACATATCAATAAAATGGGAGAAAAAATAAAACAAAAACCTCTGGTACCTGCCAACAAAGAAGGATGTGGCAAGAGTGTATTAATAATGCCAGAAAAGCAAAACTGTTATTCTCATGTAAAAAAGGATAATCAAAGGGCACAATTATTCAGATTTGATTAGATAGCAGTCTTAATTACACAGCTGTCTTATTATTTAAATTCCTACAGGAAAAATAAATGTTGTTATAGCCCATTACTGATATTGTGATATAATAAGAAGTTGTATTTGATTTGAGGTATACATTTGAGTTCTGCGTTAGGAAAAGTGTTACTATTAATGTTACTATAACCTATTCTTTCCTATTGAAATAACTATTTATAATTCAATTTTAAAATGTATTTCATTTTTTAAAAAATGGAGATAGGGTCATGCTATGTTGTTCCACCTGATCTTGAACTCCTGAGCTACAAAGCTACTATGTTATGGCAGAACAGCCTGATAACCTCTGAAGATAAATTCATGTACTCATCCTTCACACCTACCTGTAGGACCAGATGTTGTTTCAGGAGAAGATACATTCTGGGTTGGCTTTTCATTTTTCTGGTTTGGCGAAGAAATTATCAGCCTGTCTTGACCCCTGACACTTATTTCTGTTTTGTTTCCAATTCCCTTTAAAATAAAGCAAAATAAAAAACAATTACCAGGCAAATGGCATTGTAGCATAGGCTTATAAAGATGGGTTAACATCATGATAATCTGCTTCTCCACATGGTCTTTGGCTACAGTTGTTTTATTTTAGTGATTATCACAACAAGGCTATTATCATCAGAAAGAAATCTAAAATGCACAATGAGATCACATGGCAAGAAAAAACTGTCCAAATATAGGTGACAGATATCACTAAAAAATGAACTTGTATCCCATCACTGTCTGTCAAAACAAGTATTTTCTGATCTGAACAGCTTTTTCCTTTACATACATATTTACTTTCACTGGATAAAGTGTCCTATCACAATATAGAATGGTCACCATATCTTAACAGACACAAATTATCTTTAGATACAGAAATATGTCATTCACTGTGACCAAATAAGTAATCTGGAATAGACAGAAGGTGGGTAAAATTAATTTAGGTATTTTAATGCAATGGAATAGAAACAAAGGAGTGATTATAATTATGTATCTTTTTTAAAAATTTAATTTTATCTCAAATTTCCTTTGAATAACATTCTTGTGGTTTGATTTGTGCATCCCCAGCCAATTTTTGTTTTCTTTTGAGACAGGGGCTCACTCTGCAGCCCAGACTGGTCCTGATCTCACTATGGAGCCCAGGCTGGCCTTGGACTCAAGGCAATCCTCCTGCCTCAGCCTCCTAAGTCCTCTGATTATAGGTGTGTACCACCACACCCAGCTTCAATTTTCGTTTTTAAAAAGATTTTTACTTTCTATCAAGGGAATCAATTGCAACTTAAGCATTTCCAAGTAGCTTAGCCTTACTGAAGCCAGACAAACCTATGGGTAGAAAGAGATTAACAGAGGACTCTTAGTATTTTTCTCTATGAAAATACATTAGTAATGAAGCATTTATATATTTAATTATTTTAATGAGCATATAATAACATTAAAAAAACACAAGTATATATGCAAGAAATGTACCTAACTGAAATCACAAACCCAAAATTGTGTGGGAGCGTGGTGAGGAGGTGTAGTGATATCACCGATGTAACGGAAGATTTCTAATGTCTTCATGCTACAGTATAAATGCCTTAAATGGAGGCCCATGGCAGACTAATGGAGGCATTCAGTTTGTAGGTCTTTCTACTCCATTATCTAAACTATCACCGCAATTAATTATTATAGGACAAATACAGTACTGGGATTTCAGGAAAATGAACTTAGATATCCTAACAACAGGAGTTCTAACAAAACCAAACAGGACAACAAGTACAATTAGTATAGTAACTTTTATAACAATGGTAATATAGATAACTGGAAAAATGATTTTAATAAGAAGCATACAATGCAACAAAGAATAACTTAACTATACAAACCAGAAACAGGCAAACTGCCCAGTTTTTTTCCATGACTTTCAGGAGCTAAGTTCAATTTTGGCTGCATAGCTCAAGATTAATGTACTACAGATGGAACTATTACAAAAGAGAAGAAAAACATAGATGTTTTGCCTATGGTTTGGGTTTTTTTTCCCCCCCAAAGAGTAAATGTGACTGTATAGTTCAAATGCAGGAGACACAAATGGTATTTATATTACATCCTTGGGTTTTTTTTTTTTTTTTGATGCTACAGCTGACTACTTTTAAATACCACCCCTCTGAGAAATTCCATAAAAAAGAAAGTACCTTTGTTGAATAGACAAATTGATCAATAAATTTCCCATCTCCTGTTGCATTCTGGAGAGCAAAAACTTGTTCAATTTTCACAACTGGAGACATGTTGCACTTCTGCAAATCCAGGCTCCCCTTGTGCATTGTAATGGAAGCTGGTAAAGATTTCCTTGCTGCTGCTGTTTTCCAGGCTATTTTAACAGGGGGTGGTTCTTCCTCTTCCAAACTCGAGTGCCGCCTCTGGCTGTGTCTCCGAATGTCAGTACTCGACTGTGAGGAGGCCACCTCCCCTGCATTGGTCCGTTCTGGTTGAGTATTCAGCACAGATCTTGGTCTTCGGGTTTTTTTAACTTCAGTTTTGGAGGCAGTATTCTTTTTTGACTGAGATAAAACCTCTTCAGGCTGTTTATCTATATAAATGAAAGTATACTGTTCTATTCGTTCTTCTCGAGTCATTTTCAATGCCTTCTCAGCATGGGCAATGCCAATATCCCACTGGGCACGTTCTCGCTGAGGTCGGGGTTTTCGAATCTTTAAAAAAGGCACAGATATTAATGTGACATGCTCTAATCTAACAGGTAAATTAGAACCAAAATATTTCCTATGTGATCCTGTTATATTTTTAGGTACACATAAACATTGTCAGGTTCTTCAGTCAAATCTGGTCTTAACTCCATACCTCTGATACAAATCAGTGGCCAGATGGTGCCACATGCCTGTAATTCTAGCACCCTGGGAGGTTGAGGTAGTAGGACTGCAAGTTTGAGCCCACTTGGGGCAACTCAGTGAGAACCTGTCTCAAAATACAAAAAAAAATAAAAAAATAAAAAATAAAAAATAAAAATTAAAAATTAAAAAAGGCTGGAAAAGTAGCTCAGTGCAAAGACCCTGGGTTCAATCCTCAATTGTCATAAAAAAAATTAGTACAGCTCTAATAGATAGCAAGAAGGTCTGTTCTCTTGTATGTCCTTCCTTTGCTGACCACGCTGCTGGACAGGTCCCCAAAGAGGACTTGTCACAGCATAGTCACCAAGTGCTAATGATAATGAGGAGAAAGAGAAGAAAGATAACAGAAATGATGACTTTTGGTGGGCAATTAAACATTCATATTGAAAATGGTAACCCAAAGCTCCCATTTTTCTTCCATATCTAGAGGGGGGGTAGTAATTCAGGGTCTCATGGTGATTACACAAAGCTAAGTGGCACAAGACCACCACTTAAGGACGATTTGCTGGGTTTTATCATAATAAATAGAGGCAGAAAGAAGTAAAAGGAGAGAATGCAAGGAACAAATAAACGCCCAAAATAGTAAGGACAGCAGACATTTGTGACAACAAAAAAAACCCCACAACCTGAATCACAGTTTCCACAGGTCACCAGGTTCAAGACTGAAGAGAAGACTTTGGGTTTGCAGGAGGGAGAAGAGCTTTGAATAAAGGTGCAGTAGAGGCTAGGGATATAGCTTAGCAGTTAAGTGTTTGCCTAGCAAGTACACTGGTGAACGCCTGTAATCCTATCACTTAGGAGGCTGAGGTGGAAGAATTGCCATGTGTCCAAGGCCAGCCTGGGCTACACAGTGAGTTCAGGACCATACTGGATTACAGAGTGAGACCCTGTTTCAAAAAATAATTTAATAAATTAAAAAAAAAAAACCAAAATGTGTGAAATGTCCCAAGCAGGTGATTACAAGTGTATGTGTAGCTGGGCCTGGTGGTTCAGACCTGTAATCCCAGCATTCTGAAAGGCTGAGGCAGGATGATTACAAATTCAGGTCCAGCCTGGCCTGGGTAACTTAGCAACTGAGCAACACCATGACTCATATAAGACAATAAAAAGGGTCTGGGGATATAGCTCAGCGCAAAGGCCCTGTGTTTAATCACCAATACCAGGAAAAAATGTGTATTAATAACCAAAGCAATTAGAAATTACTCAGCTGGCGAAAGTGCGTGAGGTAGAAATCAGTTAATGAACTGTGCCAAATACTGATGAATAAACCTATAAAATATAAGTCTTGAAAACTAATCAGTCCTCTGTGATAAAATCTGGCTTTTAAAGTTAAAAATGTATTTGTGATTGCAAGAGACCCACACTATAACTATTTTTGTTTAAAATTTTAACCAGGCAAATTATTAATAGTTCATGTCAAAATTCTAAAATATCCACCATCAATATCCTGGTTCCACCTCTTGCTATGCTCTTACTTGAAAACAGTTTTTGCATCTCAGTTTCTTCATCTGCAGAAAAAGGGGCAAGACTACCTACCTTATGGGGGTTTTAGTGAAAATTAAATGAGTCAATACAGATATGAAAACCTTAAAGTAATACCTGTCTCATATAAGGTACTCACTGGACATTTTTAAAGCTTTATTTTCATAAAACAACTTTTCTTCATTTGAATATGTATGACTACAGATTTGGTAACATTATCTACCTAGATCATTTTGAACATTTTTCTGTCCTACTGACCCTTCATAAAACAACTTTGTTAAATAGGAATAAGAAGGAATTATGGGAAGATACTGAAATAGAAAAAAGATTACAAACCCCAGGCCAAATCTACATTTTACTAACATCTAATAGAATTGTGCACATTAATTCAACTCACAACAGAGTCCAATACTGTAAGTAGATAAAGTTTTCAATACTGTATTTATGTAACTAACTTACAGATTACTTACAGTTATCAACACTGAGCTCACAAGAGTTAAAATAACAAATCATTCTAACAATTGTCTGAATTTAAGTATGAAGAAATCTGAATTATTAATTTAAAAACCATTTTAAGGCTGGGGCATTGCTCAGTGGTTAGAGTGCTTGCATAGCAAGCAAAAGGCCCTGGGTTCCATTCCCCAGCATCACATAAACCAGGTACAGTAGTACATGTCTGTAATCTTCAGCACTTGGGAGGCTGAGGCAGGAGGACTATTGTGTGTTGGATGCCAGACTTAAAACCCTGCCTCACAAATAATAAATAAAAGCCTTATGAGAGAACTAGGGTGGAACACAACTGTTGAATGTCCGCCTGACATGGGTTTAATCTCTAGTAAACCTCCACACACATAGCTCATAACCATAACGCCAGGTTATCCGTTACCTTCTGTTTTTCAGAGTGATTGCTGGCTTGTTTGGTTGCTTCAGCCAGTAATTCTTCATACTGTTTATGACCTTTATACTCTCGTACCCGCTTTTCGTGAACCCACGCCCGCTCTGGCTGGTTGCTAAAAAACTGGACATGATATTCTCGTGCACCTGTAAGCAGAACATTGATATTAATGATTTCAGATCCTAAGTGTCCACATATGCATTGCCAAAAGGGACACTAATCTAGGTCCTTTCATATGACTCCCATTAAACTTGTATTTCCGGAATTTTCCAAGATACATTACAATAACAATTATACAACTAACAGCTACTGTAAAAATCATGGCAGACAGCTGGGCGTGGAGGTGCACACATGTAGTTCTCAGCACCCTGGGAGGCTGAGGTAAGAAGACCGAAAGTTTAGCCTGGCCAAATTAATGATTTAATGAGATTCTGTCTCAAAATAAAAAATTAAAAACAATAAAGAGCTGAGGAAATAGCATAGAATGAAGGCGATGGGTTCAATCTCCAGTACTAATATAAATAAGCAAATAAATAATTATTTAAAATGACTAAAATCAGTGTAGCAAGTTTCAAGAGAAAAATGTAGATACTCTGCTAATTATCAGATTACTTTTAATTACACAATGTATTTGTTTGTTTATTCTTAAGTACTGGGGATTGAGCATATACCTTTAGTGATGAGTTATATCCCCATTCTTTATTTTTATTCATTTTTTTTTTCTTGTAGAGTCTCACTGAGTTGCTCAGTCTAGGCTTGAACTTGGGATCCTTCTACTTCAGCCTCCCAGAGTGCTCGGATTTTTAATAAATGTGTACCACCATACCCTGTAAAATTACACAATTCATTTTTACCTGCCACTATCCATTACAAAGAACTAGGGTATAAATGAATAATGTTTCCTTTGAAAAATGAACAACACGTTTCCTTGGACTGACTCCTTGATTTCTTCTTTTCAGGAGGCGGATACTTGGGAGTAAGCTCAGGGCCTTTCCATTGAGCTATATCACATATCTATCTAATATATAAACATATTAATATGATATTAATATTATGCATTATATATTTTTTGAGACAATATCTTGCTAAGTTACTAAACTGTGCAATCTGAGCTGAAACTTGCCTCAGCCTCCCACAGTACTGGGATTATAAGCCTGTGCCCTTAGCCCCACATTCTCTGAACTTCCAAAAACCAAGTACTGATCAGACTGCTTCTCTAGCTACAGAATGTGACACTTGGGTCCTATAAGGTCAAAACTATTTTTATAATAGTATCAAAATATTATCTTTCTCATTTTGTTGACATTTGTGCTCATAAGTACACAAGCACTACTACAAATAAGTACTCAGCACAGATAAGGCTATAGGCATCCTACATGAATGGACAAAGTGAGCATATCACATCACACTACAGTCACTGTATCTTTCAAAGCCATCAAATGACATTTTTAAAAAAACTACATTTTTACTTAATGCCTTGATGAAGTAGTAAAAATGAATGCATGCCCTTACAACACTCAGGGAGATAAAAGGTTAAGAACAAATGTGACACACTGCCATCCTGGACTGTGACAGCTAACCTGAGGAAAAGCACAGCTAGCTATGAGACAGTCAGGGTAGACTGGCTACTTTTACATTTATACTAGAAAATAGGACTGAAAGAAGAGCTATAGTTATTCAAACCTGAGTATACGAGAGGTGGTTTCTCAAAAATGAGCTTTCTTCAGGGGTACGGGGTCTTACTAGATAGTCCAGGCAGGTTCTGAACTCACTACCTGGTCAAGGCTGGCCTCGAATGCATGGCAATCCTGCCTCAACCTCCAGGAGCACACCACTATTCTCGGCCAATTGTGATGTGGTGCCGGGAAACTGAATCCAGGACCTTGCGCATGCTAAGAAAGCACTTTAGACACTGAGCTCCACCCCAGTCCCCAAAACGAACTTTCTCATTCCAAGGAAAACAATATTATTTGCTGCCAATAATAAAATCTGATCTTTAAAGAAGAATTAAGAGTTCCCAAAAGTTTGTCTTTGATCTACTGAGTGAGTTACCTTCCCAATAACCAAGGAGTCTTCTGATGGAAAAAAAGGTAATGTTAACCAATGTGATTTAAAAGATTATTTGTGAAGGAGTGTGTCAGCATTTGAGAACTGCCATGAATTTGAGGCCAACCTAGGGTTCATAATGAGTTCAGGACCAGCCTAGAGTAGTTTCAAAACAAAACTAAACAAAAAACCACCACTACCAAACACAACAACAACAACAACAACAACAACAACAACAACAACAACAACAAAATAATGAGTCTTTTACCAAAGATAGTTTGAAAAACACTGCTCTAAAGAAAAAGTATCAAGTTAATAGAGAACGGAAGGAACTAGTATTCTCAGGAAACCTACAATAATACAGGTGGGGAAAGGAAGGCAAAAAGTGGACCCTGAGTAGAAAAAGTGAATATTACAAGCTTAAATTGATCTGATCTAGTTATCTGAAATCTATTATATTTTACATTTAACCCATCTTCATTTAATAGATATATAAAATAGCCTAAGAGAAAACAGTCACATTTCCATTTCATCTCATCTAAATTCAGGAGGAGCCAAGGAGACACCTAATTATAATTAATCAAAAATCTAAGCATTTTCAGAGAGAAAAAGAGAAACGTAACCTCAACTAATATCTGAGTTTGCAGGCTAGTGTGGCCGGCAGGTAGCAGGGATAAAAGCACCTAGGACAGACAGAAGCTGGCTGCACAGCTCAGTGGTTGAGGCACTTACATAGCACACACTAGGCCTGGGTTTGATTCTCCAGTACAATATAAACTGATATGGTGGCGCAATCCCAGAACTCAGGAGGCTGAGGCAGGAGAACTGCCATTGAGTTAGAGGCCAGGCTGGGCTATAATAGCGAGTTCAGGACCAGCCTGGACAACAGAGCAAGACCTTGTCTTAAAAACAAGGAAAACCACCAATAACAAAAAGTTCCTAGGATATAATCTATTCTCAAAGTTAGCTATTTATCCAGAAGCAAACAATCTCAGAGGACGTTATGATTAAAAACAAATTAAAATTCGTAGGTAATACAATCTCATTTTCATCTGTATTTCAACTTATTTTTCAAATCTTTATGTATCTATTAATTACAGTAGGTATAAAGAAAAAAAACTATCTGCAAGCCTTTCATAATTGTTATATATTTGGAGATGAGACTATGACCACCCATGGCTTTCTTCAGGCATGTTTTTATAAAGCTTTACTTTTCCCCAGTAAACATGTGATATTCTTTAAAACAGAAGAAAAATCATTTAATTTTTAACTTTTAAACTTAAAATGAGATCTAAACATAAAATATAATTATTTCAATGTTATCTATTTTTTGAGGTGAGGGGGCAGTGCTAGGAATGAAACCCAGGGCCTCTGGTATGCTAGGCAAATATTCTACACTAAGTTAAATCTCCAGCCTTGAACTACAATATAAAACAGAAATGCTATCCCACCATCTTTCAACATGCTCTCACAAAGAATATTACTAACAATAATTTAACAGAGGCCAGAGGCATAGCTCAGTGTTTAGGGCACTTGCCCAGGAAGCAGGAGATTCTGGTTTGATCCTCCAGCATCATTATAATAGTGGGCATGGTGTTGCACATCTGTAATCTCAGCACTCAGGAGGCTGAGGAAAGAGGATTACCACTAAGTTTGAGGCCAGCTTGGGCTACACAGTGATCAAGACCTGTCTAGAATACAGATCCTGTCTGAAAAAAAAATGTGTGTGTGTATATATATATATATATATATATATATATACACACACACATACACATATACACACACACACATATATATATATATAAATGATGTAAAAACAGTAATACAGAATAATAACAGGGCTGGAAGAATGGCGTAGCAGATAAAGTCCTTGCCTTGCAAGCGCAAGGCCCTGAGTTTGATTCCCCAGCACCACAAAAAGTTGGGTGTGGTGGTACACGCCTGTAATCCCAGCCCTTGGGAGGCTGAGGCAGAAGAACTGTTCTGGGTCCAAGGCCAGCATGGGCTACACCAGCACATTCAGGACCAGCCTGGGCTACAGGGCTACAGAGTGAAACCCTGTCTCTAAAAAAAAAAAAAAAAGAGAGAGAGAGAGAGAGAGAGAGAGAGAGAGAGAGAGAGAGAGAGACAAAAAAGAGAATAATAATATGGAAACCAATGATTACTATGTATGATCTAGATCAACTTTAGAAAGTAACTTAGATAATGAGCAACACAAAATGCTTCACAGCCATCATGAATAATCACCAAAGTTTTTATCTGTGGTTTTTGGTTTTCAGAAAAACTACAAGAGAACTACTTCACTTAAAGCTGTACGCCAGAGCCATAAATACACTACTTGACAATAAAGAGATAAAGTACTAATAATGCTAAAACACAGATGAACCTCAAAACCATGCTAATTGAAAGAAGCAAGACGAAGAGTTGATTCTATACAGAGAGACAGAAAATAGTTACAGCTAGGAGTAGTGGCAGGAGCGATCACTGATGAATACAGAATTTTTTTTCTGAGGTGATGAGAATTCTCTAAAATGCAACCACACAGCTGAGAACACCAACCCACTGGAGCACACCCTTAAGAGGGTTTTATGGCATATGTATTACATCTCAATAGATTAAAAGATTAAAAAAGGATATTTCAATTTTTTATCAAAATATGTATTTATAAATTAAATCCACAGATTTTTCTGTTAGTAATATTTTTTAAATGTCACCTTCTCTAGCACTAAAGTAGGAGGCTGCCTAAGGGGCACCAGACAAGATTACACTAAAGTATCTTCTCTAAAATACAGACAAGACATAAATTGTGCTATGACTTGTATCTTGTTAAAAAAGCTGAAATTAGCAAGTTTTCATAAAGTAATTAAATGTGACATTCCTTATTCAATTTCAAAAGAATACTTTTATAAGGAGAGCGAACTACAGAGCCCTCCTGGTTTTATGTCTTAGAGAATAAAAGGCCCAGATATGGACAGGAACTGGGGTGGGGTGGGGTGGGGTGGGTGGGTGGGTGTGTGTGTGTGTGTGTGTGTGTGTTTCATTTAATTTTGCTTTTTAAGGAACTGCTTAATTTAAGGAGACCTGGCCTTCATGGAGGGCCTCCCTCTCCACTCAGAGATCCATGAACTATTCCAGATACTCAGTACTTCAGAGCCACTTGTACAACCCTTCTCTTACACACAGACAGGAGCAGGACTGCCTCCCCACAGCCTCTGTAAATTATAATTAGGACTAGATGAATTCAACTGTTTCCCCTCTAACATCTAAGTGTTGTCTAAGATCAAGTATCACAGAATAAGATTTCTTTGAGACTCTACTTATCTGGAACAGGAAACACTACCTATCAATGTTGCTGCTATGAGGATCACATAAGAAAGAACTGCGCCTGGACGAATAGCTAAGTGGTTAAAGTGCTTGCCTAACCTGCAATTCAGCAAGCGCTAAGTACCCGAGTTCAATTCCCCAGCACCACATAAGCCAGATGTGGTGGCGCGTGCCTGTAATCCCAGCACTTGGGAGGCTGAGAAAGGAGGATTGCTGTGAGTCCAAGGCTGACCTTTAAAGTACACAGTGAGTTCAAGAGCAGCCTGGGCTACAGAGCGAGATGTATCTCAAAAAAAAAAAAAAAAAAAGGAAAAGAAAAGAATTGCCTAATACAGTCCTCTGCACAAAAGTACACAATCAGCAGTGCTGGTTCTTCACCTCTGCCCCACTGGCAGATACTTCCACTCGACCAACCTTCAACCAGCACATAGCACTGAGATGAAAGATGGGCAAGCACACTCTGCCTTCTGTACCTGAACAGCAGCAGAAGTGTCAAAGATGGGCTGATCCCATCATACAGCTGGCTTGTTGTATGATACAGTTAACAAGTGTCAAGACAGAAAATTCCAGGTACAAGAAAAAAATGGGTGCAAAGCTGCCACAGACAATGAGGAACTGAACAGATGACAAGAATGAGTTTTACAAAGCAAATATCTAAGAACTAAGTTCCAAGCTCAAACCTTCTATGCTAGGGGGTAGTTCAGTGGCAGAGCACTTGCCTGGCATGTGTGAACCCTTAGTTTCATCCTCAGCATGTACACTTGTGTGTGCGTGCGCACACACACACACACACAGACCCACACACACACACAGACCCACACATACACGCGCACGTGCACAGGCAATGGCGAAGTTCCAACTTTTTTGTGTTACTGGGCAAGTCCCTTCCAAATGCTATAATCTCAAGAATCTAATTCACACCGTGCTTGGTCAAACAAAAAAAGAGAGGACAGTAAAGCAAAGTTTGCATACATCTTTTCTTAATTTTTAGCATTTCTAAGATTCTATGTTTTTCATAGCTGATTTAAGCTATACTTTTGTCATTTCAAATACAGAGCAATGCCACAGTAAATTTATAGATTCAAAAATGGAGTGAAAAGGCATCTTGAAAAATTTATTAGGATGAAAAGTATATCATCTCTGGGTAAAAATGCCTACTCACAAGAGTCACAGATTAAATTAAAATGTTCTAGGAAGGCTTGGCTCATATATGAAGCTCATGTAAGACATTACTTATTCATTTACTTTCTTTAAAAAATATAAGTTGGTCAGATAAAGATCTTTAAAAAAAACTACAGAGCAAGACCCTATTTCAAAAAATAAAATAAATAAATAAAATTTAAAAAGGAAGTGTGGAGCTAGGGGTGTGGCTCAGCGGCAAAGTGCTTGCATGGCACACAAAGGCACTGGGTTGGATCCTCAGCACTGTAAGAAGAAAAATAAGGAAGTGTGAAAAATCACAAACAAAAAATACAGGATGTCATAACAGAGAATAAAGACTACATCAGCTGCAGGGCTCTCTGCTATGTAAGATGGCCAGAATTATTTCATTGGTTATTAAAACTCATAGATATATTATTTTGTGTCACATTCTACATTATGGCATTCAGATGGCATTGTTATTCACATATAACATTTAAAGTTCATTTTTCGTTATTGGCAATTTTTACTTAATAACTTATTTATGCCTTTTCTCTTCTTACCTCGTGAGTTAATTTTGGTATGAACCTCGAGTTGGGGATCACTTGAAACCATACAAGGCCACCAAGGGTAAGTTCCCACCTTGGACCAAACAAGATCGCCAACTTGGAACTTAACACCAGTGGACACTTCTGTTGTTGGGGCAGGAGACTGTATTGGCTGAACCTACAGAAAAATATCATGAGGTCAGAAAAAAAATTGCAGCAGAGAAAGAAACCTTATCCTATGTATAACATACACTAAAAATGCTAATGACATAAAATTTATCTAAAATTATATTTTTCTTGATACTTGCTGACTGTAACTAGAAAGAGGGAAGAAGAGAGAAGGAAACAAAGGAAGTCCCAACCCAAATAGTGAAAAAATACCTGCCTCTTAACCCAACCAAGACTTATTTTGGTATAATTTCAGAAATGAAGCCTGGAACTATACAGTACCATACTGTGTTGCAATTTAATCACTTTGCTTTCTCCTTCTTATACCATCTCTGGTCAGATGGTATGTGATAAAGCTACTCACCGGGGCAGCTTCTTTGAGTCCTGGCTCTTCCCTTGGTTTTTCTGATGCAGTGTCCACCCTCTCATTTGGTCTCTAGGTAAAAAGATTGAGGGAAACAGAATAAAGTAGCAGTAAACCAAAGAACATAGATGTGTAAAAAGCAAATAAAAGTAAATAGTAAAGAGTCTAAAGGGCACTTAACTGAACAATGCAAGGATTAAGAATATACTTCCCATTACTACTTAAAATTTTTAATTTCTAATTTATTTTATGTATTTTTACTTACCAGACTGCAAAAACAAAAACACCAGGCACTCTGAAATAGCCTATTAGATATAACCTAGAATTTCTCTAGAGAGCAACCTGGCAACAGATATGAAGGGTTAAATTTTCAGACTGTGACCCAGCAGACCTACTTTTACGCTTGATCTTAGCCAAGAGGACAAGAAGTGATGCAAATCTACTTCTAAATGTACTGAGAAAAGCTGTGAGAGGTAATGTGTATATACCCATGCGTAAGTATGATGGCAACTTGAAAGCACAAGTACTCAAAATGTAGCTATTTCAACATAGCCATTACAGGGGTGGAGGCATAGCTCAGAGTTAAAGTGCTTGCCAAGCAAACGCCAAGGCCCAGAGATCTGGGTTCCCCAGCACCACATAAGCTGGACATTTTGGCTCACACAGGAGGCTGAGGCAGGAGGATTGCCATGAGTCCAAGGCCAGCTGGGCTACATAATGAGTTCAGGACCAGCCTGGGCTACAGAGTGAGACCCTTTCTCAAAAAAACAAACAAAAACATAGCCATTATATTTCAGAACTTAGCTTACAAAAATATGTAAGAAAATCTAAACAGATCATTTTACGTCAATAATCCATAGATCTATCAGTATCTTTTCAACTTTTTATTTTGAAATAGCCTATCATATGCCTCAAAAGTATTTGTTACAATATAAACTAATTCGGTAATAGTGATTATCTTTTGAGAATGAGAATAGGAAATAGTGAAAAAAAAGATCTTCTATACTTTTGTATCATCGTATCATCTTCATTTTCTGTAAAAATTTATTTCTACAATTTAAAAGCTTTTTAAAGATTCCCACATGTCAGAAAACAGAATTCAGATGGCTTTACAAGAATATGTATCCATTAAATTAGCTCTTAATTCCACTAAAATAATAGTTAACTCTAAAAACTATTTAAAATTCTCAATTATTTCAGACATTTAAGACACTGCTGTAAAAGCAAAGTTTTACTCAGCAAAAAGTATTAAAAGGTTTTTTAACTGTTAGGAAAATGGTATTTTATGTAATCAAGACTATAACTGAAAACGCTATGCATCAGTATTTATTCCACAGTGGCCACTTCTGTCTAGGCACAGTTCTAGAAGGTGGGTTCAAAGGGTAAAGCAAACAGAAACAGATGTAGTCCCTGATCTCACAGAGGTTGTAGATGCATACACTAAACACAGAGAAACATAAACATCTACCAAATAAGGGCCGGGTGGAGAACGGGGCATGCACACGCCCATGTGGAGAGGTGTGTGATATGACAGTCAGGACGGGCATGTCTAACAAAGCAAGCTGTAATCTGAGAGTTGAAAGCAAAGAGTTAGTTGCCTTAGTAAGAAAACAGAGGAAAGGACATTGTAAGGAGTAGTGGGGCTGGGGACAGAGCCCAGCAGTTCCAGTGCGGGCCTACCAAGCAACACTTTCTGAGGCCCTAGGTACGATTCCCCAGCACACCATGAACTGGGCATGGTGGTGCACACCTGTAATTCGAAGTGGTAGGAGGCTGAGGCAGGAGGACTGCCCTGAGTTCTTGGTCAACCTAGGCTACTGAGGGCGTTCAGGACTAGCCTGGCCTACTGGGTAGGACCCTGTCTCAAAAAAAAAAAAAAAAAAAAAAAGGATTAGAAGGGGCAGCGGCGGCATATGTGAAGTATGTGAGGTTCATTTTATTTTATTGTACTTTATTTTTTATTAGGGCAGTGTCTCTCTCTGTAGTCCAGGCTGGTCCTGAACTCACTATGTAACCAAAACTGGCCTCTAACTCACAGCAATCCTTCTGCCTCAGCTTCCTGAGGGATGGAATTATAGGTGTGTGCCACCATGCCCAGTGTATGTGGTGCTGGGGGAATCAAACTCAGGTCCTTGCTGGGCAAGCAGTGCATGCTGGGCAAGCACTTAACCAATAAACTATGCTCCCAACCTTACCTCAGGCTTAAAAGGCAGAAACTTTAAAGTCCTAAGAACCAACTTAACTGCCCAAGAACAAGTGCATTTAGAAGACAAGAGGTGAACTAGGCTAGATTCCAAGATTGCAAACCATGGCACAGTGTTTGGATTTTATCCTAAGTGTCATGAAAAGCCACTGAAGAGGTCTAGGTAGGTAAACAATAAGCATCAATTTTATGTTTTTACAAAGATCCTATTGGTTGGTGGAGAGTATTTTGGAAGGCAGCAAGAGAGAGAGGGCAGAATATTAATCAGAAGTTACTGAAGTAATCCAGGTGACGAGGTAGAGGCAGCTGCGGCCAGGCACAGAAGTAGCTCTCACCACTCCAGCAGCACCGTGAACATCTAGTAAGATACATTAAGTATGGGGGAGAAAACACTACGTTTAAATGAAAAAAAAATTTTTTCTGTTCACTCGTATAAAGCCTAGGACCACTGCACATGCTTATTGTACATGTCCATTCGATAGCATCATTTCAACTTACAGGTACAGCTGAAGGCTTCACCTTAGCTTCCGTTCCAGTGATGCTGCAGCAGGAAGCCCGGCAACCCAAGCAAGAGCACAGCGGCACAAAGGCGGGCCACCTCCACTGCATACTGTCCTCACCTTTGGTTGAAGCCGACAGACAAGAAGCGCCCAATCTTTGTCACATAATACAAACTCGGTATTATTTCTCTTGTCCTTTTCTTTCTGTTTTTTATTTTTTCCAGTTTCGGAGTTGAATTGAGGGCCTTTGCACTGAGCTACATCCCCAGCCACGCTCCCTCTTTGTTTAAAAAAAAAAAAAATTGTTTTTTGAGGTAAGTTCTAAGTTTCCCAGGCTGGCCTCAAACTTGTGATCTTCCTTCCTCAGCCTCCCAAGCAGCTGACATTACTGATGTGTGTTTACTGCACCCAACAGTAAGGTTTCTTAGGCAAGAAAGAAATTACATTATGAGAGCAGCTAAAGTATAATATATTATACTAGTGTTCCTTTTGAATATTTTGCTTTAGTACTTTTATTAAAACCTAAGAGATTTGTTAAGCTTAATAATAACAATCTATTGAACCTGGCATGATTTCAAGCTTTTACTAATATTACCTAATTTCAAAAACATTAAGCAAAATGACATTCCTTAGAAGAATCAAAAACTATGTCACACATTCTAGTTCGAAAACATTAATTTAAAAAATTTTTAGCTTTATTTTTTTGTGGTACCAGCAATCCAACCCAAAGCCATCACCCTGAATCCTCAGGTTTTTTAGTTTTGATTTTGAGACAGATCTCGCTAAGGTGCCAAACTGATCAGGCTGGGCTCAAATTTACAACCTTCCTGCCTCAGCCTCTTAAAGTGCTCAGATTACAAACCTGCACTATATGTCCAGCTAGGAAAAAAAAACTACATTTTTCTTTTACTTTCTAAATAACAAAGTTCATGGTGTTAAAAAGCAAAAAAAAAAAAAAAGTGTACAAAGATAACATTTTGCATGTGAACATTTTCTAAGAACTTTGAGGCCTAATCCTCTGAAGGCAGAGAACTGAATCTCTGACTCGGTGCTAATGGGCCTGGTCCAGCCATCGGCCTTTCATAGGAATAGCAAGCTAAGAGTTAACAGGTCCACGTTGGGGGCTAAGCCCACTGAAGTGCTGGGGAGACCAAGGACTGTTTATCTAGGGCCAGCACTCACATGCCTGAGGCATTACACCTGCCATGAAGGAAGACATACAGAAACATTTCCACATGTTTCTAATTTGATGGGAGGAAAAACAGCTAACACTGATTTTAAAAATATACAATTTCAGTCGTGATCTCAGGTCTCCTGCTGCCTAGATGTTTGGACACATTTTCATTGTTAAGAAGATATACTCAGACTGTTCCAAATAATGGCCACTCTTCAAAGGCCAGACATCTCAGAACTGAGAGGGAATACATGCAGATCAAGTACTGGGAAAAAAGTTATGGGTAAAATATTGAGGGGTATTATTTAAGATGAGATTTTCTTAGCTCTAACAACAACAACAAAAAAAAAACATGAGAAGAAGAAGGTGAGAAGAAGAGGGAAAGGGTGAGAAAGAGAAAGTGGGACATACTCTGGGTTTTCTTTTGCTTCTAAATACACTACAAAGCTAACTATCTAGGGCTGGGACCTGCAGGGACAACCAGGAGTTACAAGAATATCAAAAATGAAAACACTTAAAACAACTGTCCTGGGGAAGCAGTGCAGATGCTATTCAAGTTAAGGAAATGTAATCTTAAAACACACCAAGTTACAAACATTCATTTCTCCACAGCTCTAGTCTTAGTAGCTTGGCTTAGCAAAAGCATGACACAGAAAACCAAAGGGCCTGAAGCTCTGGCCTAGAAGTTCCATTGTCAGATCAAGTTTAACTTTTATGACACCTGGGTAAGCATGCAACTGCCCTCATGCATAATAAAATTTCAATTAATCAAAATTCAAATAATCAGAACTTAGCTTTTCACTTTTTTGAGAAAAGGAGAAAAGGATAAGAAGACAGTAGAAAATGGAAAGAAGATAGGAGAAAAAACAAGGGAAAAACCTAAATTTCCCTCCCAGAACCCAACATTCAGCCAATAATCTCAGTATCACTGAATATAACCAATGCTACCATCTATAGCAGGGATGAGAAACCTTTCATCTGCAAATGGCTACTTGGATATTTACGACATCATTTGGGAGCCATACAAAAACCTGCTGCATTGGGTAAAACAATTAATTCACCCCTATTGTAATGACTGAACCTGCTTTTTTTTTTTTTTTTGAGACAAGGTTTGTAGCCCAGGCTGTTCCTGAATTCAGTGGTATATCCCAGACTGTTCTTGAACTCAGGACACTTGCCTCAGCCTCCCCAGTTCTGAGATTACAGGTGTGCTCCACCATGCCCAGCTTTACATGGTGCTGGGGAATTGAAGTCTGGGCCTTGCACTTCTAAGGCATGTGCTTTTAACCACTGTTTCATTTCTCCAGCCCCAAAAATGTTATCTGTTGATGAGAGAGAAAAAAAAATGGGCTGAAACTCTTAAGTTATAAGGAAATATTCTAACCCTTGGATACAAGAGTTAATTGACATGAGGAAACAGGAACAGCAGATACCCAGCAGGACTGTAAAGTGACTACCAGATATACTTCACAGCACTGGATTTTTAACTTAGAGTCTACCAAAGTAGACACGAAAAATAAGACTTTTTATCTTAACTCATAAGAACTTTTACCCCTTTTCTATTTAAGATATATTTTTAACTAACTTTATTAATAAATGCAAAAAAGTCTGGCCTAAAATGCAAATCTGATTGTCCTAAGTGTCAGGTGCTCTACAGCAAAAGCAAGACAGGGCAGGAGCAGTTTTCAGGAACTCACAAAGCTAAGGCCAAGTTCAGGTCTTATGCATTTCCGTGGTTCCCCAAAGTCATAATATATCACATCTTCATTACAGGTCTAAGCATGAAATTTGAAAGTCAATGCGTCTAGAGCTTACAAAGTTACTTTTCTTCCACTTATTTACTGAAACCATTCACATAAGACACTGTAAACTAAGTGTCATAGGGCACCATACAAATGACAAAAAATTCAAGGTGCATTTCGTCAACAATCATTTTGTTTCAAAGCCTTCATCTTTTTTCTTTTTTCTTTTTTTTTTTTTTTTTGAGACAGGGTTTCACCCTGTAGTCCAGACTGGTCCAGAACTAATATGTAGCCTAGCTGGACTTGAACTTCCAGCAATCCTCCTGCCTCAGCCTCATGAGTGCTGGGATTATAATTGTGTGCCACCATGCCTGGCTGAAGTGGTGCTGGGGAGTCAAACCAAGGGCTCTGGGCTTGCAAGGCAGTGCTCTAACGACTGTGCTACTTCTCTAGACCCCAAAGTCTTCATCTTACAGATGGAGAACTAAGACACCACAATGGCTGAGATGCCCTGATTGCCCTTTCTCTCATGACCCATGTCTATTTTCTCCACAGCTTCTGACACTATCTGACCTTATGTACCTTATCATTAATGCGTGTATGTATTTCTGGCTCCCTCACTGTAATACAAGCCCCCTGAGAGCAGCATCTTTGCTTTTCACTCACAGCCATATCTTCAATTCTTAAAAGAGAACTTAGTATATAGCAGGTAGTCAATCAATATGTGTTAAACGGGAAAGAAAATGAGAGAAAAGTGAGAAAATGTTGAAATGTCAACTGGTCCCGTGACAGCCTAGAACCATTGTGACCGTTACTCCAGCAAAAGATCACATTGAAGTTGTGTGAAGTAATGAAACCAGGTACCAAGAAAAACATTGAGTAGTAAGAGGTACACATTTCTTTGAATAGAAGACAACTTATTCAATACTTTTCTGGTGTTATCGTGAGATACAAAAGCAGATAACTATAACCAAACTAAATCTCAAATCAATGTCTAGGAAACGTGCAGGTTATATCACGAACTCTTCATTCAAGTTAAAACTGACAAGTTACACATTTACTATCATTATATTTTTGCTATGCAACCTGACATAGCAATAAGATAAAATTCAAAAATTATTTACAAAAATTCAGCACCATGCATTTTAAATTACCTATGAAGGACAACTTTTATAAACCTTTGCCTCAAGTTTTGGTCAATACTAATGACTACTAACTATAATTTTAATAAAAAGAATTCTGTATCTATTTATTTTGTATTAAACCCATTAGTAATGAGTGTTGAATCTAAGTCCAATCAGTAAAATTTGATCTTAAATAAATGAAACCCTATTTCTCTTTGCCTTTATCTTCAAACACAGAAGTTTATTATAAGAAAATAAAAGTCACTGGAGGGTCTTAAAACAAAGAAACGTAATTGTTGTGGTTAGGATCTGGAGTGTCCCCCAAAAGTCTCATTATCTTAATGTATGGATTGTCTATGGAACCATGTGATGTTGGTGGATTGGGGTCTTGTCTGGAGGGGTGGATTACAGTTAAGTTAGGATTAACGGTGTGTAGTGGCCACACCTGGATGCAGGAGAAACTGGTTACTGGGTGGAGACCTGAAGGGATACATAAGCTGCACCTGCCTTCCTGGTCTAGTCTCAACTAGCCTCAGCTGGCCTTCCTGTTTGTTCGAAGAAGCTGCCTCCATCTCTCTCTCTGCCATGTACTTCGATTGTAGCCGGCCACCCCTGAATGGACTGTGCCCTTCGAGACTGTGAGCTAAAATAAACCTTTCCTTTCCTAAGTTTGTGGGTGTCAGGTATTGAGTCACAGCAATGAAAAAGTAACTAAGACAATAATCAAGATTTTTGGTGTCATATGCTTTTTAAATAGTTCATTTTGGGGCTGGAGGAATAGGGCTCAGTAGTTAAAACACTTGCTTAGCAAGCACTAAGTCAAGCACTAAGTATCCGAATTCAATTCCCCAGCACCATAAGCCAGGCTTGGGGTCACATATCTGTAATTCCAACACTCAAGAGGCTGAGACAGGAGGATTGCCATGAATCCAAAGCCAGCCTGGGTTCCACAGTGAGGTCAGGACCAGCCTGGGCTATAGAGTGAGACCTGGTTTCAAAAAAAAATTCATTCTATGATGTTCATTCATTTATTGAACAAGTTTCTATGTATGTATTGAGACTGTGCCTCACTCTATAATCAGGCTGGTCCTGATCTCATTATGTAGCCCCTAGACTAGCCTGAAATACATAGCAACCCTACTGCCTCTTCCTCCCACGTGCTAAAATTATAGGCATTATACCCAGTTTTATTCAACAAGTATTTTATTCAGCTCCTATTACAATATTCCAAGTATCTTGCTAGTGATTAGGTGAAATCACCAGAAATATTCATATTTGAAAAGATACAAATGAAAAAGATCATGATTTCCAGTAAACATAAAAGACTACAAAATTTTTCAAAAAGATGTTTCAACTTACATTTTGCTCTTCTGGTTCTAATTTGGGGATTTTATGTGACTTGCGCTCTTCAGATCTAGATGATTCATGCTTGTTGCTTTTTTTCCTCTTTTCTTTTCTGCTTTCATGCTTTGACTTCGTGTGCTCACTCGCTTGTACTTCATTTAAAAGGTCTCCACAAAGAGAAGACTCAAACAATTCCCTGCCATTCTGGATAGTTTTGGTTATTTTTAGTTTAATTTCAGGTGAGCCAGTCTTCTTTGGAATCACAGTTTGTGGTACCGAAGGAGGAGGTGGTGGCTGTGGAGGGGAAGGTTTTTCCAGAATTTCATGTGGTCTTGTGTTTGGAATTTCTGAATGATAATAGTCAGTGGGGCTAAAGTTTCTAACTGCACCAAAGCCATTGGCTGACCCATTGGGATACTGATTATATGACTGGTATTTGGTTTGTGTTTCATACATGTTGATTGATGGGGGGTAGCCATTGGTGAGTGGAGGAAGGTCTTCTGTTGCAGGTGGATACTGAAAGCCTTGCTGCAAGGTAGCTTCATAAGGTGTCTGGCCACCATCTTCAACAATGTCACTGCTGTTATCAAAGGCATCCTCCTGACGAATGTTAGCGGAGTCAATGAGTTGAGGTGGTTGCTGAATTGTGTTTCCCATGATCCCTTGCATGAAAGAGAAAGAGAAATCCATTGTTCTGCTCCAGCATCCTTAACTTTCCCTTTCTCTCGTCGAGCCTAAAATTAGAAAAGAAGAGATTAAAAGGTGCTAATATCCTCATAGACTAGAGATTAATCAACTTTTAAAAGGGACTAAACTAAAATGTTTTGAACCTAATCTTCGTAACCAGACATACATAGACATGAAATCTTCCTAAAAAGTCATCCAACATAATTCTGACAAAGAGCAAATACGTGCTATCCTAAATGGTCAACTATTTAAAATTGGATTTTCACAACTTTGGCAACAGAATTTTTTCTTCTTTGCAAACAGATAAAACAGTATTGTTATTCCTTTATGTTTCCCAAGTTGCAGACTACTAAGACTAAAATTAGTATTTTACAATAATGGCATCCCAGCACATACAGATTAGTTTTCATAGGCGATTCTATTTATTTGTTAATGTTTATTTGTGACAGGGTTTCTCTCTGTAATACAGGCTGCTCCTGAACTATGTTTCCCAAGCTGGCCTCAAACATGGAAACTCTACTGCTTTAGCCTCTGCGTGCCAGAATTACAAGCATGCACCACCATGACCAGCTTATGTGGTGCTGCAGTATTGAGCCCAGACACTTGAGCATGCTAGGCAAAGCTTTAACCACTGATATATACCCCCCAGCCTCCAACAATTCCTTTAAAGCCATTCATGTTTTGTCAAGTGATTCTTTTGCACTATAAAAATAAGACTGTATACCAAATACTTTTTAATACAAAGGTAAAAGAGTCTACCATGTCCCCCCAGTAATTCCCATTCTTCTATGGCATAGACAACCACTGCAAACACTCTGGTGGGTACTCAGCTACATCTTTCTCTATATACTTACTGGTAAAATTTTAAAAGTAGAGCTTACTCTGTGTGACTTGCTCATTTAACTTAACTAAATTTCCTTGATGTACTTCTACACCAGCACATATAATTTTCCTATGTGCCGCATTCTTTAAATAGCTGAATACTAAGAAACTGCTGGTATATCATGATAATACATTCAACCATTTGTGTACTGAGAATTAGCTACTTGCGACTTTTTGATATTATAAACAGGTCTATAGAAAACATCCTTGAAACTGTGTTTGTGGATGTATGTATTCCTATTGGACACATTTGAAATTTTTATAGATAACTTTGAAGCTGTTCTATTATCTGTAGTTTCTCTTTTTTGGTACCGGGTTGTGAATCTAAGGGCTTCACAAGTTAGTTATATCCCCAGCTATTTTTTAGTTTCTGTCTTGAGACAAAGTCTTGCTAAATCACTGTGTTGCCCAGGTTGGGCTTGAATTTATTATCTTCTTGCCTCAGCCTCCCAAAGTGTTGGGATTCCAGGCCTGTGCCACCATACACAGCTTATTAGCTGTATTCTTATCAATGTACACCCATACGATAATGAGTATGAATGCCTAATTCTCCACACTCCATATATTGTCAGTGCATAGGCTTTTTATTGTTTTGTGTTTGCTGTTGTTTTGCAGTACTGGGGACCACTGAACTACATGTCACCCATTTTTATTTTATTTTTAAGACAAAGTCTCACTAAGTTACCCAGCTGGCCTGGGACTTGGAATCCCCCTGCCTCATCTCTCCAAGTAGCTGGAATTACAGGTGTGCCGACCTCTGCAGCCTCTGGTTTTAACAAGTGGTATACATAGCAAAATCACCTGGGGGTTACTTTTACAAAATGTAAGTATCACAGTATGTCTCCTGAAGATTCTAATTTAATAAAACTGGGGTGGGCCCAGAGTATGAGTATTTGAAGACCACATCTCTGCTGATCTGATGCACATCCTCTGTTGGATTTTCATCTTTACATTTCAACATTGCACTAAACTCTTAGAATTATCACATCTATGTATTATAACTATTATATCTTTGCATTTAATCACTGCACTAGATTCTTGGAATTATTGTACCTCTGCAAGACATCTAATGCATACAACAATATGTAACAATGCAGCTAATAACACATACACTATGTAACAATGTTATAATATAAACAAGCGTTTGATACAAGACCACATTGCTTCACCAAAAGGTTTGATGAGTTTATATCTCAAGATAGAAGACTAATGGACAGCCCATGTATTATTTTTGGTATTTTCATTTAGAAAGCTCTAAAGCTGCTTGAACAAACAGATTTTCCTCACCGTAACAACTCTGATATACCTAGCTGTGGCAACTACCACAGCCGCAAGAAATACTACTAAGGGTTCTGAGACTACATATGTAAAGTTCAATTCTATGACTTAATGATACAGTCTACCATCTCAGATTCACCATAATAATAAAGCAAGTGATCCAAATGAGCAAGAGGGAAGAGGAAAGCAAAGCCCAATAATGCACTTTTCAAGGTGTATACATCGAACTATACAGGGCTGTCTATTCTGCCATAAGCAAACAGAAATCACTTATTTTAAAACTGTATGCAAATGAATAAAAAGGCATAAGAGAAAAAAATAAACTCCAAGAAATTCTGGGGGCAAGGAGGCTGGGGGGGGTGGTCGAGGTAGGTGGAGAGCATTCTTGTTCTCCTAGCACATTCTCTGGGCCAAGCACTTTAAACACTAATTTAATCCTCCTAACAATCTAGGAGAAAGGTATCGTGATTCTGTTATGGAATATGTAGCCTAGGTGGCTTGTTTAAAAGGCAACGGGGCAGAACTAGACTTTGAATAGAAGCATATCTGACTCTCAAGCCCATGATTTTTCCCACTCTACCATTTCTACTTGCTGAGCAATCACTTTTGCAAAGACTTTTCTTTCAGTCCTATGCTGCATTCCTGGGCAATGTCAAAATAACAAGCATCCCAACAGCCTCCCTTAAACAGTAATTTGCAGGTGCTATGCACCATCCCAACTGCTTTTCAAACAGTTCTACAAGTCATCCTCTCAACAACCATCAGGTAACTATCTCTCACCACAGATGGTAAACAGAAGCATAAAGAGGCTCAGAAAGTAAACACGGCTAGTAAATAACAGAGCCCAGCTTCAATCCTGAAGCCTGACTGATTCTAGCAGCCTGGTTCACACCATACTTACTGGCAATGCCAGTCAATGTCAAAAATTATTTCTTTATAATATAGCTTAAAACTGAAACAATAATTGACCCTCACAACAAACCTAATAAAGGAATTGTTAAACGTGAAGCAATGGAACAAATGTATTCAAAAGTTCACATCCCTACTTCCAAGTTGGAAGTCATGCTGAATACTGACATCTAAAAAAAATGCACCCTGTACTTCTGCTTCTTATAACTGTCACATACAAGATTGGTTTCCACATTAGGCTCTCAACTTTCAGTCTACAGGGTTTTAAGTTTCTGGTGCTTTGATTTAGTCCCAAATATAAGTCTTAAAAAGTTTGATACTTTCCTTTCTTTCTCTTATCTAGCCGCCCTAACTCTGAATATTTCAATTTAGTCTGAACGAAGAAATATTTCCACCTCACAATTATATGGGAGTTTCCAGTCACAGTGTTTTCACATGATCTGTGTACATGTTTCACGTGCTCCATGTATATGGGTGTCTGTGCATGAGTGCTGGATGCAGGTCTTGTGCATGCTAGGCAAGCTTCCACCCCAAGTGAGGCTATTAATTTTAAGAGTGTAATAATGGTAATTTGTTCTTAAGAAAGTGTCCTTATTCAAAAGAAAGGCAGGTTGAAATATTTAGTGGTGAGGTGCCATGGTATCTACAACTTTCAAATGGGGACAGAAAAAATACAAACAACTACAGTTAAAAAAAAATGAGGCAAAAACATTAAAAATTGGCTAATCTAGGTGTTGTCTATTAGTCCTTCAAGGCTTTGGGGGGAAAGGGTACTTGGAATTTAACCCAGAGCCTCTGCTCTGATTTATAGCCCTCGTTCTAAGGCACACAGACAGGGAGAGGGTCTCAATACATTATTACATTGCCTAGACTGGGCTCTAATGGGCAATCCTCTTGCCTCAGCCTCCCAAAGTGCTAGTATAAGAGGCCTGTACCACCATACTCAGTCCAATTGTTTAAACATTTTTAAAGTACAAGTGGAAGAAAAAAAAAGCCAACTGTTGGGGCTGGAGGTATGGCACAGGAGTTGCCTTTTAAGTACAATGCCCTGAGTTCAATTCCCCAGCACCACATAAAATGGGGATGGTGGTGCATGCCCGTAATCCCAGCACACAGGAGGCTAAGGCAGGTAGACTGTCCTGAGTCCAAGGTCATTCTGGGCTACATAATGATAACAGGTTCAGGACCAGCCTGGGCAACACAGCAAGACTCTGTCTAAAGTGGGGGGGGGGGGGGTGTCAGACGACAGACACGATGACAGGGGACGGGGACAACTGTTGTGGTACACATCTGTAATCCAGCTCCAGCTCCTAGGGAGGCTGAGACAGAGAAATCACAAGTATGAGCCCAGCCTGGACAATATAGTGAGACTTTGTCTCAAAATTAAAAATAAAAAGGGTTAGGAATATAGCTCACTATAGATTAAAACAAAACACTTTTCTAAGGTGGTAAGAACCTGCACTAAAATCCTGACACCAGCTGAGCCAAGGGGCCACACTGTTGCATTTTTCACAAAGAATAAGTAGGAACAGTACCACACTTTTCCCGTATCATGTTTCCTGCATGTAATACAACACAATAATATAACCAAGAAGGCAGTTTTAAAATAAAAGATATTTTAGGGAGCTAGAGGAATGGCTCAGTGGTTAAAGTGTTTGCCTAGCAAGCACTAAGACAAGTGCTAAGTACCCAAGTTCGATTCCCCAGCACCACATAAACCGGGTGTGGTGGTGCACTCTTGTAATCCCAGCACTCAGGAGGCTGAGACAGGAGTATTGCCCTGAGTCCAAGGCCAGCCTGGGGTCCATATTCAGGACCAGTCTGGGCTACAGAGCGAGACCCTATCTCAAAATAAATAAATAAAGATCCTTTAGGACACACACTTCTTTATATAGTGATTTTTGTACATACGACAGGGCAGTAGCCAACCATAGAAGAGCAGACTAGTAATTAGGAGGCTTTCTAATGAGTCCTATGAAAGTGTAGACTCTCAAACAGCTGAGTTCCAAGGTGGGTTAGCCAAGTAATGTTACATGATTTATTCACTAATCCTAAATCTTAGTTTCTTTATCTAGAAACTATAGATACATGTAACTGTAGGTCTTCTTTCAGGGTTGTTGTAGGAATTAAGAGTCTTTCTATGGACAGCACTTTGGGTTTTGTTCTATTTTTAAGATAGGGTCTCCCTCTGTAGTCCAGGCTGACCCTGAACTCACTATGGAGCCTTGACTGACCACGAACTTAGGGTAATTCTTCTGCCTCTCCTGTACTGGGATTACAGGCCATGTGCCACCATATCTGGCTTATGTGGTGGTGAGGAATTGAACCCAGGGCCTTGAGCTTGCTAAGCAAGCACTTTAATCACTGAGCTATTCCTCCAGCCCCACAAATAGCACTTTGGAGAGCATAGCGTTACTGAGAGCTCAATGCCTACTGGATGTTATTATTTATGGCAATGTTCAGAACACAAAAGTGGTGAAAAACATGATTTGATCTAAAGGTACAATCTTTTAGTAAGTCAAGGTAAGATTTTATGAGCAAAACTCATGAAACAGCAGTCAACTGTGCAGAACAGAAGGCTGCGCAAAAACTGTGTAGCTACTATAGTAAGAGGAGCATTGGGGGGAGAGGGGGAATCCCAGGAAAGGAGGCACTGAGGCCATGAACGACAAGCAAACAGGGGAAGTTAGGCTTTCTCCACTGCACAAAATCACTGAGTAGAAGCCATCCAAAATTCTTACACCTTTGTCTTTAATAAATTCCTGATGAACAGAGAATGCTTAACTTTTCCTTTATTACTACATATAACATTAATATTGTAAAAACAGTAACTTGATGAATGCCTAATATTTGAGGGCTCAGTTATACCAAATGTTTTACATTTGTTAGATGACTGTGCTCCTCAGAATACCTCTTTGTAGAAAAACTACTACAAACCTCACCGGACAAATGATCAGACCCACAGCCCTACATCCAGTAAATGGAGGCTTCATACACTTGTTCTGTTCCACAGCATCAGCTCCTAACAAGGAAGCATATTTCCTGCAATCCGTAAATATGTAAAAAACAAAAACAACGCTCAGGCTTTTCTACTCTTCCCTACCACAAGTCAACAATCTGGTAGGAGATTAAATAACTGCACTAGTCTTCCACCCATTCTAACCTGTATTTTCAAGTAAATGAAATATACTACATATACTACATAAACAATTTCTGATAAATTTTTCTGACCAGATATGACAGTGCAAAAATGTAATCCCTAGGTACCTGGGGGGGGCTCAGGAAGGGGCACTACAAGTTTGAGGCCAGCAATATAAAGAGATCCTGCAACAACATAAAAAGAAAAAAGGCTGAGGTATAGCTCATTGTGAAATTGCTCCTGGGTTTAATTACAGGACCGAGTAGGATGCAGAGTTGGAGTGGGGGATCGTCCTCTGACCAATGTTTTAATTTAAGGTTAATTAAAAAAAAAAATCCATCCACTGTTTTCCTTAATTTTAGTGTAGCTGTCTAAAGACAGTTTTAAAATAAAAAAAGTCAAACATAATCAACTAAAGCCTTACGGTTTTTATTTATTTACCAACTTACCATGGGAAGAATGATAATAGAAAAGTTTATGGAATCCTTAAGTTACAGATGTAGAATGGGGTAGGAATCAAGTCATGTGTTTCAAGATAAGATAAACAGTCTCAAACTATCCATAATCAATTAAGTATAAACAATGTGTTAAATATAGTTTAAATCACTTCAACAAATTCATATTACAAATAATTCTTTTTGGAAAAATGTACATTTCCTGAATTCTATTTTATATAATCACATGAAATGTCCATTATATGCTCTTTTTTTTTTTTTTTAATGCTTGAAATGCCTGTCTCTACAAAAAGAGAAAACCTCAGGTCTGAAAAAATAGCTCAGTGATTAGAGTGTGGCCTAGCAAGCACTAAGTACCAGAGTTCAATTCCCCAGCACCACGTTAGCTGGGTTGGTACTGCCTGTAATCCTAGCACTCAGAAGGCAGAGGCAGGATTGCCATGAGTTCGAGACCAGCCTGGTCTACATTGAGAACTCAGAAACAGCCTGACTACAGAGTGAGACCCTGTCTCAAAAGAAATAGAGAGAGAGAGAGAGAGAGAGAGAGAGAGAGAGAGAGAGAGAGAGAGAGAGAACCTCATACTTTATTATACTTTGAAACTCCTCATACTGATAATCAATACTTAGGCTTTTTTGTAGCCACAAGTGGTTCTGTCATATAAATGGCCTATTTCTGTTTTCACACCCAACTATCCCTTAAATCCATTCCTGGCCTCTAGGTTGAACTTCTTCACGGGATTTCTACTATCTACAGAAAGCCCAAACGTTTTTGACCCACAAAGCCTGTTAAGCTCTCCAGGAAAGGCCGCGCTACCCATTTGGGTACATCCAGCCCCACTTGCTCCAGTAATGCTGAATTACTAACAATTAGCATGTCCATAAGATTTGATATTCTCTGCCTTTACTGCTATCTCCTGTGTCTTCGTTGACCTTTTACACTATTTTTTTTTGGGGGGGGGGGATTAAATCTAACCATGTGTTAAGCTTACAGTCATTTTGAAGTAGTCATAGAAGCTCTAAGATAGTCTGTATAATTTTCCCTCTTCCTAAAATACCCTATTCATGCCTCTCAGAATTAACCCCGAAACTGTTCATTTATGTGAGTTTGTAAGGGCAGGAAGTAACTTTATTCCCATATTTCCTAATCTCCTAGAATCCAAGCTGAAGGCTCAGAGAAAAGGATTCAATAAATATTTTAAACTGAGCTGGGTAAACTTAACAGAGTTTACAGATACAAGCGAATTACTGCACAGAGCTGTCAAGTGTCTTTCCATAGAGACTCTAAGAGAAGATAAAAGCAGTTACAATCACCTCAGGGAATACTTGTGGCAACATGTGAGCGACAGCTGCTTACCTGGTCACCACTGAGAATCTTAGTCCTGGGACAAACTTCCCTGTAAGGTTTAAAGTCATCAGAGAAAGCATGAAGCCAAATGAACTTCCAGGAAGCTTGTTAACCAATCCAAAGATCAAATACATTTAAAAAACTATTTTCAGTCAGGCACAGTGGCACACACCTATAAAATCTCAGTTACTTGGAAGGCTGAGACAGGAAGATTACAAGTTGAAGGCCAGACTGGACAACTAAGTGAGAATATATCTCAAAAATAAAATGTGCTGTGGGTTCTATCTCAAGGGTACAGTGCTTGTCTAGCACATGCAAGGGCTTGGGTTCAACACACAGTATCTTAAAAAAAAACAACTATCATAAACACCTATTAATACTTAATATTTAAAAGCATCAAAGGTCAGGAATTCAGAACCCAGAAACTCTCAAAAAATTTCATGGTCATGAGGCCTGGTATCTGTAATCCCAGCATTCTGGAAAACAGAGACAGCAAGATCACAAGTTTCAGCACAGCTTGGGTAATTTAGTGACTTAGTGACATCCTGTCTCAAAATCAAGAATAAAATAACGTGCTGATGACGTAGCTTAGTGTAAAGGCTCTGGGTTAGATCCGATACTATAAAACAAAAACAAAAACAGAAAAACAAAAGTTTCCATAGTCTTGGTTAACTTGAATTAGCATGAATATAAATCTTTGCTTTCCAAAGCTGTTCTGGCAAATATAATCAACCACATTTTCTTTCAAAAGGTACTTGATATATCCACATTAGAACTTCTAAAGCTAGAGGAAAATTATGAGCCATAACATGGTCTCCACAACACAGAGGAAAAGGGAGGTATTTCTTCACCAGGACAAACAAGGGATCCAGATGTTCCTTTATGAGAACTGTTGTGGGGAACATTTCTCAAGGTTTATGATAAATCCACAGTCTGAATGTGTTTCCATAGTAACAAGAATGGAGTGCATGCAGACAGTGTACAGTCAGGAATTGGTTATGCTGGACCTTTAAAGCCTGGTGTTTTTACTGTTTTCTATTTCTGCACTGAAAACACTGTATGTTAAAAAAAAAACCACACTTTAAAATACTGCTGTTAAAAATTAGAGGGACATTTTGTTTTAAAACCAAAAAACCTGAAGTGCAGGAGATCAAAGGAAGTGTGAATTTAGCTGTAAAGAGGCAGAATCAAACAGGGAAATTCTGATCTCTGAGTAACATTCAAAATCAGATCTTATATTTGAATCAATACATATATACTTCCAAAAAACACTTCAGAACATGACTCAATAACAGAATGTGAAGATGTCTAGCATGAAGGTTTTTGTTTTCTATTCTTCTTACAGCTGTACAAAGAAGAAATTTGGAGGAATAGCTCAGTAGTTAAAGCACTTGCCTAGTAAGATCAAGGCAGTGTGTTCAATTCTCAGCACCACATAAACTGGGAGTAGTGGGGCACACTTGTAATCCTAGCTCGTGGGAAACTGAGGCAGGCGTATAGTATGTGTTTGAGGCCAGCCCGGACTACACAGTGAGTTCAGGACCAGCCTGGACTGCAAATTGAGACATATTTCAAAAAAAAAAAAAAAAAGGAAAGAAAGGAAGGAAGGAAGGAAGGAAGAAATATGGTCCATTGTTTGTAGTACATGGGTTTATTAGAATGAACCCAGAGCCTCCATAAAGGCAAAAACTTGAAAAGAAAGCTTGCTTAATTAATAAGAATGCTAAAATCTCTTTATGTCAATGTTGAAAAGAGACTTCATGTTTTTGGTTCTGTGTTCCATTTATTATTTTAATCTATATATATGATCATGACTGGGGTTAGATTTCAGTGGTAAAGCACTTGTCTAGTATGCAGAAGACCCTCGATGTGAATCCCAACAATGAAAAGAAAGAATTCTTTAAATATAGTATCAGAACAATCCTTAGACTCTAAGCTATAAATACTATATTATTTGGCCTTCATCACTTAAAAATTAACTTTTAATGTAACATGCTTATTGTTTACAATTATGGTGGTGTTTTACCTTATTATAGCTATTTAAAACTCATAAGCCACTCACTCATTTTTCGAAGTGAGTAGGAGAAAAAGCATTTTTCAAGGAACTCAAATATAAGCCTTCAAAAAGTGAGCAAAACCAACAACTATTAAATATGAACAGAAGCAAAAGAAAATTTCTTCCATTTAGACAGGACACAATTATACTAAATACCAACAGTCTTTCTTTATAAAGCATATGTTCTTTTAAATCACATTATAAAATCATCCCCAAACATCCCCCCACAAAAAAGTGGTGGCGGTAGTTTACTGCAAACAAAATAAACAAGCCACCTTTTTCTAAGAATCTGACCACATGTCCACAGCACCAAAAGGGATATGAGTAACAATGTTTACTTTTTATTCACTAAAAGTAGTTAGAATTGATAGCATCTAGTCCTCATCACAGACAAAAGGCAAGAGACTTAGCAGTGTCCAATCAACATAATGTCAATTTCTCAGAGAAAACAGACCCTGCTTGAAAATTTTAGCCAGATATATAAGCAAAACTACAAATAAAAGTAGTTATCAGATATTTTCATTATCATATCCCTTGAGAGAATAAACATGTATCATATAAGGTACAAGATCTATTATTTTGCCACAAACAAAATAAAATGATTTTAATGGCATCTGAGTGTTTGCGCCTTAGTAGTTACAACTATTTTAAAAAGTTTTAGTCCTACTGTACAGAAATACACCATGGGGTGCACTATGCACTGAGGCAAGGATATGGCCCATGAGTCTGAGGTCAGC
Source organism: Ctenodactylus gundi (assembly GCA_004027205.1). Classification (NCBI taxonomy): domain Eukaryota; kingdom Metazoa; phylum Chordata; class Mammalia; order Rodentia; family Ctenodactylidae; genus Ctenodactylus; species Ctenodactylus gundi. The sequence goes on from PVKB01000979.1 coordinate 425,370, forward strand.
CTACTCTACATAGTGAGTGCAGAACCAGCCAGGACTATAGAGCTAGGTTCTGTTTCATAATAAACATATAAATATATAAATAAATAAATGCAGGACAGTAATACTATTTTCAGCTGAGATTTGGACATTTCTTTTCTATCTGTTAAATTTCCATGGTAATGCAAACAGTTGGATGTTTAGGCTTTATCATTATTTTATGACATCACCTCTATAGACACTTAACAAATTTTCAGTTTCCTATACTTTAATGAAAATTTGAACATGTCAAAAAAAAAAACCAGCCTTACTGTGGTGCAACCCAATTGGGATCCCCTTTCTGATAGTGGGAGCTTTTACCCCTCTATCCTTTGTTTCTAAACAAAGACCTGTTGTTCTGCACTATTTTTTTGGAGGGGGGCGGGGGGAGGAGGCCTTTACTACCACTCTGGTTGAGGGTGACTCTGAAAATTTAAGGGAAAACATTGTCCTGCATGACTTTTTTTTTTTTTTTTTTTGAGATAGGCTCTTGCTCTGTCCAGATGGGTCCTGAACTCTTTATGTAATCTAACAGGCCTTGAACTCACAGCAATACTCCTGTTTCAGGCTCCTGAATGCTGAAATTATGGGCGTGCGCCACCATATGCAGCTATTACGTGGTATAGAGGATCAAAGCCAGGGCTTCAGGCTTCCTAGGCCAGTGCTCTAATCATTGAGCTACACCCCCAGCCTTCCTGCATAACTTTTAAGTAATTATATTATTAAAACATCACTTCTTCCACAGAAGACTTAAAGCCTCTTACTACATAAATATTCAGTATTAGTAAATCTCACTTGTAGATATGCCTTAAAAGTATTTTCCAAAGTAGCCTTTTTAAAAGAATTCTAAGATGCTAGCTTTTGGGTTAAATTGGAAAATATTCTTTATTTTAAAAAAAAATTCAGGGGCTAGAGGAATGGCACAGTAGTCAAAGCACTTGCTTGTAAGCACAAGGCCCCAAGTTCAATTCCCAGCACCACATAAAGCTGGGCATGGTGGTGAAGCATGCCTGTAATCCCACCACTTGTGAGGCTGAGGCAGGCAGATTGTCCTGAGTCCAAGGCTAGCCTGGGCTACAGAGCAAGACCTTCTCTCAAAAAAAAAAAAAAAAATCAAGAGAGAACATATAGAACATATTGCCTTAACATTTTTTACATTTTACTTATGTCCACCAAGATATAAAGGCAACCATGTCTCTCCCCCTCAATTTATTAAATTTTTAAAAAATAGCTGAGGATGTAGCTCTGTGGTAGAATGCTTACCTGGCATGCTCCAGGCCCTGGGTTCAATCCCTGCTACCAAAGCAGAAAGAAGAAAAAAAAAATAAGAAATAGGATCTCACCTTGTTGACCAGGCTAACCTCAAACTCCAAGGCTCATATAATCCTCTTGTCTCAGCCACCCAAGTAGTGAGGGGGAGTGTGGAAGTGAAGAAGCTAAAAGAGTGCATCACTGTGCAGGCCACGTGTCATTTCTATACAATTACTGACAACAAACATCTGAAAAGAAGTCTCATTCAACCTATACACAAACATTCCAGCTGTATCAACAGAAGTTACCCATTCAGAATGGGATTGATGTGAGTCACTTACTCATTAAGTAACTAATCTTTTAAATAAATGAGGGAGAAATGAAATGAGCATTTGATGCCTGAATAATAAAAAGCAAACCAAATAATATTGGAAGATTTTCTTCTTCCTCCCTTCTGGTGAGTATGTATATTTTGTTGTTGTTATTGGTGGGGAAGTTTATTGTTTGATTGGTTGAGACAGTCTCACTGTATAATTTAAGTTGGTCCTGATCTTGCATCACCTCAGCCTCTCAAATGCTGGCATTATGGCTTGTACCACCGTACTCAGATACCTAAATTATGGAAACAGGTTACCAAAGTACAGAGTTTGTCTGGTGACCAGTCACTGCATTTTTCTGGACAAGCACACACAGATATGGTACGTGAAACTGCTTATTCCTTTGGCACAGGCATACTATCAGGAGTCTCCATGGCAAATTTTTGTATCTCCTTGAGTATCCAAAAAAATGCGCTTCTTTTTATTTTTTATATTTATCTATTTTTTTTGAGACAGGTTTTCACTCTGTAGTCCAACTGGTTCTGAACTCACTATGTAGCCCAGGCTGGCCTTGAACTCACAGCAATCCTCCTGTCTCAGCTTCCTGAGTGCTGGGATTACAGGCATAGGCCACCATGCCCAGCTTATGTGGTGCTACGCATGGGCTTTATCTGCTGAGCTATTCCTCCAGTCCAAGAAGTGTGTCTCTTGAGGCCACCTTCCAGATAAGCTTATTAATGTTGATGGCATATTCCCACTTCACCATCTAGTCCATGACACAGCCATTCTTTCCACCATGTTTTTTTTTTTTTTTTTTTTTTTTTTAATGGGAGACATTCTGCAGGCCCACATTAAAAAGGTTGTCTGAAGCCGGGTGTGGTGGTACACACCTGTAATCCTAGCACTATCAGAGGCTGAGGCAGGAGGATCCCAAGAGTATGGCCTTGCCAATTTACTATCTCAAAATCAATCAGTCCCCAGTGCCACCAAAGGAGAAAGGGTGAACTTTAAGGATCACAAATTACATCTCAATGTTTTTTAAAATCAGAGCCTGGTGGCACAGGCCTCTAATCCCAGCACTTTGGGAGACTGTGGCAGGAGGATTGCAACTTCAAGCCCAGCCTTGGCAACTGCCAACTGAGCAAGACTCTGTCTCAAAATAAAAAATAAAAACTGATGGGGCTGGAAGAATAGCATGGCAGTTAAGAGTACTTGTCTGGCAAGCATATGGCCCTGGCTTCAATTCTCCAGCACCACATAAGCCAAGGGTGGTGGCACTTGACAAGCTGAGGCAGAAGGACTGCTATGAGTTCTAGGCCAGCCAGAACTATACAGTGAGTTCAGGACTACAGAGCAAGACCCTGTCTCAAAAAAAAAGTACTTAAAAAAGCTCTGTACTGGAAAAGAATGGAAACTGAAATGAAGTAGGAACAGAGGCAAAGAACAGAGCCTATGTGGGAGTGGCCCATGGCAGAACAGGAAGGAGATATGGAAGATTCCAGGGATGGGCCTGACACAACTGCTAACCCATCGAGGAGAAAACAAATTGCATCTTCCCCCTATTAATATCCCACCCTAGGAGAATTAATGATCTTTTCTTCCCCACCATTTTATGTATATGTGTGTGTGATACATAGTGTTCACAATGAAATTGAGTATTTTGCGCACATATATATCACATCGACATTACAATCCCTTTCCCTCCCCATTTTTGGCCCTCCCACACTCTCCCCATCTCCCTTAATTCCCACTATCACAACCATTTGCTTCTATAGAATGCCTGTGTTCTGGGTTTCCCAAATCAGAAACTATGCAATATTTAACATATTTAATCTACTGTGTCTGACTCATTTTACCACTCAAATCACCTCTTTAGCTCAGCCTCCCACTCTTACAATGGCCTGTAGTGGCCATATCTTGATGCCTCTTCTCTGGGTCCAGCAGAGCCTTTTATTGGGATGATTTGCCAAAATTTTTTTTTCTTGTATCTTACTGTATCTTTGTTGAGGTTTTTTTTAACATGGGCTCACCCACCAGTCCACATAAGAAATGTAACAATGAAATTCATAAGGCTACAAAATGTGAGAAAGAAAAAGAGAAAAGTTAAATTTCAAATTCCTTAGCTGAGAACAGAATTAATGATCTTAAAGACAAAATTTTAAAATAAAGATAAGAACTCTAAAACTTTTAGGGGAAAATTTTTTTATTAACTTGGGATGAGAAAAGATTTCTCAGATAATACATGGAGCACAAAACATAAAGGAGATGGATGAAATTAACTTTTTTTCCCCCTAATTTCTGGGGACGGAACCCAGAGCTACATTCCCAGCACACTTTTGGTTTTGATTTTGAGTCAGGATCCTTCTGTGTTGCTAAACTGTCTACGCTGGACTCAAACTTGTGATCCTCCTGCCTCAGCCCCCAGAATATTGAGATTAGAGACCTGTGGTACGAGGTCCTGCTAACATTATTTTCACAAACAAGTGAAGACAAGCTCCAGACTGCAAGACTATGACTGCAATGCATAAATTAATGCTGGGCTCTATCCCCCAACTTTTCTTTCATGCCTTTATTTTGGTCTCTTTATTCCTTTTTATCCCAAATATTTATTAGTGTATATATATATATATATATGATATACAATGGTTACACTGAGCTTGAATATTTTGTGCACATACATATCACAACATATTAAAATCCCTTCTCTCCCTTATTGGTCCTCTTGCTCCCTCCTTCAGCCCCACCCCCCACTATCACAACTCATCTAGTTCTCATCTGAATGCCTGTATTCTCAGTTTCTCATATTAGAGAAAGCATATAATATTTTCCCTTCTGAGTTTGACTCACTTCGCTGAACATGATGGTCTTAAGTTGCATCCATTTACCTACAAATGCCTCAAATTTATCTGTCTTTATGGAAGAGTAGTACTCCACTGTGTATTATACCACAATTTTTATATCCATTGGTCTGTTGATGAATATTTCAGTATCTTCCACAGTTTTTGCTATTGTTAGCTGAGCTGCTATAAACATGGGTTACATGTGTCTCCTTTATACACTGCTTTTAACTCTTTTGGAAAGATATCCAAAAGAGGAATCACTGTATTAAATGGAATATTTATTTTCAATGTTTTGAGGAATCTCCATACTGCTCTCATAGCAGTTGCATCAAGTTTACAGTTCCACCTCAAACTGACAGAAGTCATACATGACAAACATACTGCAAATATCGTAACAAATGGGGAGGGACTGAAAGCGTTTCCCCTCAAATTAGGAACATGATAAGGTTGTCAACACTCACCACTCTTATGCAACACAGTGCTTGAAACCCTAGCCAGATCAATTAGGCAAGAGAGTGAAATAAAGGGACTACATATTGGAAAACAAAAAGTCAAACTATCCTTATTTGCAGATGACATGATTTTACAGAGAGAAGACCCCCAAAATACTACCACGAAACTCTTGAACTAACAAATTCAACCAAATTGCAGGTAACAAAATTAATAAAAAAACAAACCCTATAGCATTCCTTTACACTAATAATGAACTCACTGAGAAAGAGCTAAGAATAATAACATGCTCAATAGCCATGTAAAAAATTAAAATTGTAGGAATAAACCTAACTAAGGAAATGAAGAACTGCTAGAAAGAAAACTATATTATGATGAAAAAAGAAACTGAATAGGACATAAGAAAATGGAAAGACATCCCCTGTTTCTAGGAAAGCCAAATTAATATTGTTAATGGCTATACTGTCAAAACTGATATATAGATTCAATGCAATTCCTATCAACACATCAACAACCTCTTTCACAAAACTTGAAAGAACAATCCTTAAATTCATATGTAATCAAAAGAGACCTAGAATAGCCAAGGCAATCCTGGGAACCCTCCAACGTTTTTATGTATTTGCCCTCCTCCTTTGTTCACAGGCTCTGTCTGTCTTAGCATTCTCCAGAGCAAGTTTCCTAACTGATCTATCGGCTTCCACCTACCCTGAATTCAAATTTAGTGTCATCTTGTGGCTTTCCATGCCTCAGAAGAAATCTAAAAAGGCAGGCCCTTCATGATCTGACCTGCCTACATGTCCCATATGTCCAGCCACTTCTCCTAGAGCATTAGATTTTCCATCTATCTTCCACCATTCTAGCCTGTTTTCTCTCAGTTCCCCTTCAGTCTTCATAATACTATTCAGAGGTGTTACGCAATCCAAGACCATCCCTCACACACCATATACCTTCCAAACCACAATTAAACAGACCTTTTTTTCTGAGACAAGGTCTCGCTCTGTAGCCCAGGTTGGTTCTGAACTCATTATGTAGCCCAAGCTGGCCTTGGACTCACAGCATTTCTCCTGCCTCAGCCTCCCAAGTGCTGGGATTACAGGTATGTGCCACCATGCCCAGTTTATGTGGCGCTGGGGAATGGAACCCCAGTACTTGGCACTTGACTTAGCACTTGCTAGGCAAGCGCTTTAACCACCGAGCTATTCCTCCAGCCCCTAAAGCAGACCTTTTTATTGGCATTGTAACCCACCTATATTCCACCACGGTACTAACTACATTCTATAGGGCCAACCTGTCATGAAGAGAGTGTGAGTTTGAGTGTGTATTGTGGGACATGGGTCATACTAGCTTTTCTTTCCTCCCCTTTCTGTAGCTGTTACAATGGGAAGAGCACCAGAAGTTACAACTAGATTATCTCCCTACCCCCAATCTGTTCAGGCTTCTCTAATAGAACAAATTATTTTACTGAGCAGACACTAAGCTGAGCATAAAGTTCTAAGGCTGAAAATTCTGCAAGGTGCCTGCAATCTATGCTTACAGTATTACAGAAGAAACAAAGACAAAGCAGGGCCAGTTCAGGAGACTAAGCTCAGAAACCACTCCTGGTGAGATTCATGCACTCATGTCATACTGAGTGCCTGTATTATGTCAAGTCCTGAACACCAGAGATAAAAGATAAACAAGACAGAGTTCCTGCTGACAGAAATGGACAAGGGCCCTGGATAACAAAGGAAAACATCCAGAGGGGAGCAGCTGGGGGAAGTGGGGAAAGGGAAAACATCTCCAGGCTGAGGAAACACCCTCACCTGAGAAGAGACAAGCCCCTCTCAAGACTGGTGGCCAACCAGTACTTACAGCAATTTCCATGAAGAACTTTCTGAGCTTCAGAATATCACCAATTCCAAGTACTCAGACTCTTGAAGGGGTTTTCCTGATATGTTGTGAACCACATTACAAGCGTTTAATGAAAGGAGACTAACTGGAGAAGAAAAATAACTTAGATATCAGAGAATGTAGATGTCATGAAACTGAACCATCTCTGAATCCCCAGAGCCAGCTACAACCCCAGATCAGGCATATGATCAATAATTGAAGCAAATCCTAAACAGAAAAGAGATTAGAATAAGGGTCCCAGGGTTTGGATTAACAATTTACATAATTTAATATGAGCTAACACCATTAAGTGACTAGTAATATTGAAATGCCACATGCTGCGCAACACAAATTTATAACTGATTAACTTTTGTCCTTAAGAAAGAACCCATGAAGAAAGTGCATAAAATATCTGCAATATGATTATTTATACATTCAATACAAAACAAAACTGGCAGCAGGTAAGCAGCTTACTAAAAGGAAACTACATTAGAAAATTTGCCCCAATTATCTTCAAATCTTTCCAAGTTTCAGTATTCATTTATTTTTACTTACCAAGTAATATTTTCATTAGAAAAAACAAAGCAAAATTAAAGTATTAAGCACTGGAAATAGAGTATAAAAATGTATCACCCCATAGAGTCACAAACTATAAGAAATCTCCCTATCCCCAGCAAGAAACTTGAAACATTTACATAACCATGGACCATTAAAGAAATGCAAATCAAGTAACCAGTAAGATACCGTTTAACCCCAGAGAGAATGGTATATATTAAGAACTCAAACAGCAATCAGTGCTGGCGACACTGTAGGGAAAAAGGAACCCTCCTGCACTGCTGGTGGGAATGTAAATCACTACAACCTTTATGGAAAGCAGTATGGAAGTTTCTCAAAAGACTGGAAATAAATATCCCCATTGATCCAGTGATAGCTCTTCTGCGAATTTTCCCAAAAGAGTTAAAAGCAACATATAAGAGAAATACATGTAATTGTTCATAGCAGCACAACTAAAAACAGCTAAAATGTGGAAGACACCAAAACACACATCAACAGACCAATGGATACACAAATTGTGGTATATGTACACAATGGAATACTACTGTCTATAAAGACAGATAGGTGGGAGGTTTTTGTAGGTAAATGGATGCAACTTGAGCCCATCGTGCTTAGTGAAGTGAGTCAGATGCAGAAGGTTAAATATCGAATGGTGTCTCTAATGAGAAACCCACAGCACAGTCATTTCATAGAACTAATTGGGAGGAATAAGGGGACTAGTGGAGAGGGGGAGAGGGTAGAAGGGTCAAAATGGGAGAGGGGAAGAATTTGTAATTTTGCTGCAATATGTATACACAAAATATACTTAAGATCAATGTAAATATTATGTACTGCATATATATATATATATATATATATAAATGGGGGGGGGGGGATAGGGGCTGGAGGAATGGCACAGTATCAAAGCACTTACATTGCAAACTCAAAGCCCTAAGTTCAATTCCCCAGCATCCGGTAAAGCTGGGCATGGTAGCACATGCCTGTAATCCCAGCACTCAGGAGGCTGAGCCAGAAGGATTGCCATGAGTCCAAGGCCAACCTGGACTCCACAGTGAGTTCAGGATCAGCCTGGGCTACAGAGTGAGAGCTTGTCTCAAAAAGCTAAGAAAAGAAATGATGTTTGTTACCATATATTTATCATTGTACAAGTGTATAATAAACCATTGAGAACGTATAACAACACATATTTTCCCATGACATTTTTCTTTATATTAGTACACAAAAATTATCATCACTATTAATGGAATGAAGAGAAATCATCACAATGTCACCACTGCTAAATATAATACATAAAAAGAATCTGAACTCAAATGGCACTCTGTTTTGATATCACCTATGGACTAGTACAAAATCTATCCCAAACACAACTTTTACTACAGTGTCATATTTGAGGTGTGTTTGTGAGCTTATTGCTAACAGAACTGCCAAATGTTTAGATACTTAAAATTTATGTTTATTTTTAATTTCCAAAGAAAAAGCTAACAGTACCTACTTCAGGTACAGACAGATAAAAATGAAATCACTTCATTTCTAATGAAGACAGTGGTAGTACTTTTACGTCTAACTCACTGCTTCATCCCAATAAGTAAGAGAAGAAAATTGCTAAAATTAAATGAGCATGAAGATGACAAAATACAAAATCTTGCAATGAATACATTCTCCCCGATTATTCAAAAGGGTCCAATACAATCTCAAGGATCTTTGTAAGTGAAAAAGGAAGAGTATCGGAGAGAGAGCTGAAGATAATCGGAGAGAGAGCTGAAGATATTATGCTGCAGGCTTTGAAACTGGAGGAAGTGGGCCAGAAGCTGACAAATGAAAGAGACACCTCTGGGCGAGGAAAAGGCAAGGGAATTCTCCCTTAGGCATCCAGATAGAATGCTGCTCTGCTGCTACCGTGATTTTAGGCCAGCCAAACCCATGACAGACTTGTAACACTCAATAACGTAAGATAATAAATCTGTGATGTTTTAAGTAACTAAATTTGTTGTAATGTGTTAGAGCAGCAACGGGCGGTTTCAGAAGGCATTTCTGGCGCATTTCATTCTCACTAACATCTATGCAAAGAACGTAACAGGAAAGAAGGGAACTATCTTAAGATTTATTAATGTAAGATTTGGGGTATCTAAAATAGAAATACCACTTTAAAAAGAAACCTCACCCTGTTGCAACATTAAATAGTCCTATCAGTGGATACAAATGTGCTAATTCAACCTACAAGTTGTCCCTGGACAGCCTGGATGGGCTTTCTCCTTTAACTCCCGGTAGGGTGCCCCTGCCGCCTTTCCCACATGCAGAGGACAGAGGACAGAGGAAACAGCAACAGTGTCTTCCTCCTGCTTTCCTTCCACCGCTGCTTTCTATGAGATAGAGTTCAGTCTAGTCACAGACCTGACACAGTAACAAAATGGCAGTAAAAGTCACTGCAATGCATGACACAGTAACATAACGTGCCCCTTTACTACTAAAATACTTGCTGCAGTTAGGATTTCTAGTTTTTGACAACCAAAATCTCTAGCCACATTAGATTTTGTGGCCAATTTTCACAAAATTATGCAGTGACAAAGAAAACATGTAGTGATAAAGATACCACTATAGTAAGAATTATTACTCAAGTCAGTTAATTTAAATTTAAACACACAATAATTCAATTTAAAAAAATTCTTAGGAGGAACACAGTTTGAAGTCAGCCTGGGCAACTTAACAAGACCCTGTTTCAACAACAAGTTAAAAGGAGTGGAGATCTAGTTTACCTTCCTAGCATGCAGGAGGCCCTGGGTTCAACAGAAAGTGCTGCCATGAAAAAGAAAAAAATAAATCCTCTCTTAGCATCCCCTAGAATGATATTAAAGCTACATGTTTTCTAATAGATAAACTCTAAGTGGAAAATAATTTTGTACAAGTAATACAAAGTTCTTAAAATAAGACTTTTGTTCACACCTTAAATCATTATTCAGAAATATGGATAGTAACAGATTAGTAACAAAATTCTTTCCAAATGTATCATGTTAGCATTTTAAAATGAGAAACTGAGTCACCTAATTTACTATGAAAGCACATATGACCTCTTAACTACTCTCAAGAGAGTGCAAAGTTAAGAGTATTTTTTTAAAATTCTTTTATTTCATAGTTACTAACAGTCTATATAATACTCATCAATGCAGTGGTTTAAATACAGAATGCATTGCTTTCATTTCAGTAGATTTTAGACTAATTATGGTGTATCAACCAAAATACTGGTTATGTTAAATTGCCTATATGCTACAGTGATGGTCATCCATGGCTCCTGAGTCAACATAACACAGTAAGAAATGAACAGCGGGCCCTCCTTTCCACTCCAAAGGCACCCACCTGACTTGGGACTAAATCCTGTAACTTCTGTCTTCACTAAGAAATGAGATTGAGGGCTAGGGTGTCTTAGTAGAGCACTTGCTTGGTGTGTGTGAGGTGCTGGGGATCAACCCAAAAAACCAAAGGGCTAATCACGGAATTATCTTCCCATCCTTCTTTCCGTTTTCCAATTCTATGATGTAGACAGAATTTATTCCTTATATTTTGTACATCTGGACAAAAATTCACTTGTTCTCACAATAAGAGTTCTCAGACTTCTCTATCAGCTCATTTTAAACTACCCAGTGTGCATTATCACCACCACTATTATCATCGAAAATGGAGTCTGGCTTTCCCTACTACCAGACCAAGTGCCATGTTATGTACCTTTTTCCTGGCAAAAAAAACCATGTACAGACTCTCTTCTAGGTCCTGGAAAATAAAAATATTCCCTTCTAAGCCAGGTGTGGTGGTGCACACCTGTAATTCTGCTCTTCGGAGGCTGAGGCAGGAGGACTACCCTGTGTTTGAGGTCAACCTGGGCTATAGGGTGAGACTCTGTCTCAAAAATTTGGCCTATAGAGCTTAAACAAAATTTAGATAGTGTTAAACTTTTAAAACAGAGAAATCCAATACACTGACTGAGGGCTAACTTGACTAATGAGACCAAACCAGAATCAGTCACATACAAAGGCCGTAAGGGGCTAGGGGCGTAACTCAGAGGTTAAAGCACTTGTTAGGCAAGTGCAAGGCCCTGGGTTCAGATTCCCCAGCACCACATAAACTGGGTATGGTGGTGCACGCCTGTAATCCCAGTTTTCCAGAAGCTGGGGCAGGAGGAATGCTGTGAATTGAATGAAGGCCAGTCTGGGCTACATAGTGATATCAGGCAGGTCCAGCTTGGACTCCAGAGTGAGACTGTCTTTAAAAAAGCAAAGGTCAGAAGAAGACAAGCAAAGAGGGGGACACCAGGCAATGTCTTTCATTTCCTTCTGCTCACTTTATTTCAGAGGTTTCTCAGGTATGGTTCCATTAAGAAGACTTATGGCTTAGTCCAGCATCCCATGTAATAAAAAATTTTAGCCTTAAATACTATTTCACCATAATTGGTCGAAAAAATAATGAAAGAAATGCGTTCTGTATTTAAATCACTGCATTGATGACTACTATATAGAATGTTAGTAACTATCAAATAAAAATTTTTTTAAAAAATACTCTTTCAAACAACTATGATGGACAGGTGTTTCTTGCAAATGGATTTTTGCAAGAACGGCACAGCAGTGAATCTAACTAAGAGAGAGAGCATTTTGGAAAAACGAAAACTTGAAAATCCAATCCCACAAAAACATACAGATACAATAACCACACAGCAAAGACTGTGAAAACATTATCTACTTGTATATAACACTTTCCTTTAACCAAGAACATGTGGTTACTCGGATTTAAACAAATTAAAATTAAATTGTATTTCCTCAGTTATGCTAGTTATATTTCAGATAGTCACATCAACATGTGGCTAAGGACAACTATTTTGATTAGCACAGACACAAAATACTTACATCACCACAGAAAATTCTACTGGACAGTGCTGACCTGCATTATTTTTCAAAGTTGACATAACAGAAACATCCTAAATGCTTACAGAAATAAGGATTTAAAGGAACTGGTTAGTATTATGATGCAATAAAGAAATTACATAAAGGAAGCTTAGCATGCAGACCTATATGCTGGAGTAAGACAAACGCAGGTAAATCGTAGGACAAGCAAAAGGCCCACAAAATAAAAGTGTATACACTAAGATTGGTCATATAGTCATGAGACTTGAAATTTAATTCTGATTCTACTTTGAACCTAATCTGTACAAATTTTGAGATCTTTGGGCTCTCACTTTCGGTCCATAATGAAAGTAAAACCAAGTAACCCAGGTATCTAAAATAACCTCATGCAAGAAGAAACTGGGCGGTGAGTCCTCCCAGATAGCCATACATAAATGTATGGTTTGCATTTGCATTCTGACAAGAATATATGTGAGTTAAAACCTTAACTTTAAATCAGACAGTTAGGTGGTACACACTTGTAATCCTAGCTACTCAAAAAGCTGAGACAGGAGGATACCAAATTTGTGCCAAGCAACTCAGCAAGACTGTCTCAAAATAAAAAGGGATAGGGGGGATGTGGCCCAGTAATAGAATGCTCCTGGGTTTAATGCTCTAAATACTGCAAAATAAATTTTATGTCTTTTCTACTGTCTTGACATTACTTAAAGACAACCTTTATTTGCGGTACTAAATAATTAAATGGAATCCACAGCCAATGTCTAGGTACCTTAGCAAGATTTTAGGTGGTAAAGATCATAACCACCACAACCGTCTTTACAAAATCCTCTAAGTAGCTAAGATACATTAGCAAAGTTATACATTTTCCTTTAAGTTGTATTTTTAAGTTTCTTCTTAGTTTAAACTATTAACAGAACAAAGTATTTTTAAAAGTAGAGTTTTACTACTCCACAATGTTTTAACTTTCACTTCAAATATTTTCTAAAACTAGCTTAAAATATTCCACTCAAAATGTATTAAGAAAAAGATGCGGCTAGAAGAATGGCACAGCAGTGAAAGTGCTTGCCTTGCAAGCACAAGGCCCTGAATTCCCCAGATAAAGATGGGTGTGGTCGTACACCCCTGTCATCCCAGTACTCAGGAGGCTGAGGCAGGAGGACTGCCAGGAGTCCAAGGGCAGCCTGGGCTCCTTAGTGAATTCAGGACCAGCCTGGGCAGAGAGAGACTCTGTTTCCAACAAAACAAAACAAAAACAAAAACAAAAAAAGAAAGAAAAAGATGATGGTCAAAGATATTAAATATTCCTTATCAGGAGGTGACCTGCTCAAAGTAGAACATAAATGGTTAATAAAATACAAGCAAACATCTTATTTCATTCAACTATAAATCATGTTCACTAAATTCAATCACTTAACTATGATTCCATTAAGTTATGAGACATTTTTGGTTGTTGTAGAGTTCCTACTTTTTCCTGACTACACTACATTACTACTGAATTACCTTATGCTAATACACAACTTACTAGTTAAACACCCTGTTTAACTTCAACTGTCTTTACTTTGTTCTTGACCACACCCACAGCTACAGCAGACTTGGAATTATCACTTGAAGAAAATGTACAATAAACTCTTTTCCAACCCCTTACAACAAGGACACTGGCTCACACTGAAGATGACGACGAGCCAAGTCATTTCTATCAATCACACTGTTCTTCTCATTATGGAATCTACTAAACTAACACGTTCATCCACGTATTTTTCTACTTTTTCTCACAACGGAAACTTAAATAATAATAAAATAATTTTTGAAACTGGTTCTTAGATTTTACAAATGTTGGGCAGGAGGAATAAATCAGCAGTTAAAGCACTTGCCTGACAAGCTTGAGGTCCTGAGATCTATTCCCCAGCACCTCATACATTGGGCATGGTGGTACGCCTGTAATCCCAGCACTCAGGAAGCTGACGCAAGAGGACTGCTGTGTGTTTGAGACAGGCCTGGGCTACATAGAGTTCAGGAGCAGCCTAGACTACAGAGCAAGACCTTACTTACAAAAAAAATTACAGGAGCTGGAGGAATGGCTCAGTGGTTAAAGTGCTTGCCTACTAAGCACCAAGTACCCGAGTTCAATTCCCCCAAACCAGGTAAAAATGGCATGGTGGCACACACCTGTAGTCTCAGTACTCAGGAGGCTGAGGCAGGAAAATTGCCTTGACTTCAAGGCCAGCCTGGGCTCCACAGTGAGTTCAGGACCAGCCTGGGCTACAGAATAAGACCCTGTCTCAAAAAAAAAAAAATATGTGTTCAAATTTTCCTTTCTTTTACCCTTAGATTCTTCATTCCTCATAAGACAAAAAAGAAAAATTTGTTTAACAAAAATGCTGTATAGTTCTTAAAGCACTAGGCAATTAATACATCATATCTAAAATAATAAAGTTCTACGTTTTTACTTCCTGTTAAAGGCTAGTCTGAGTATTCTTTATTTTGTTTTGGCTAAAGAGCTGTGTCACTTTAGGGGGTATGGTATACTGCCTGCTCGTTGTGCATGAGGGTCTCTAACACATTTAAGAAAAAAGTTTTGGAGGGTAGGGGGAGGGACAAAAGGAGAGCGGGAAAGCCCTTGTCACTTTGACAAGAAATGTATGTGCACAAAATGCTCAACTCCATTGTAAACCTTAAATTCTGCACCTGTACATATCAATAAAATGGGGGGAAAAAAAGAAAAAAGTTTTATCACTTTAGTATTTTAGGTTCACTTATATTTTAACAGTTTTCAAAATAAATATATACTCACATATTCAAATTTTACAACATCGATTTATTTCATGAGAACACAAAGTTTTGGTGCAGCTATAGCTACATGCAGTTGTAAAAACAACAATGGAAGAAATTCTGACTGGTAAGTTTACCTCGCGCTCATACCCGAATAAGCACTAGTCTCCTACCAACCGAAGCACCCACACAACCAATGGAAAGATACTATCTAAGCATCAGATGATGTCCAATATTTAATTCCTATGAAAGTGAGTTTAGGCAGTTAAAGTCACTTCTTCATCTATTGAGCATATAACTAAAGACAAGTTTACTGTGCATATTATTTTTTTCTTTTCTTTTTTTTGGTAACGATGACTAAACCCAAGGCTTTCACTCTGAACTACATCCCACTCCCTTTTTAATTTTCTATTTTGAAAAACCGTCTCAATAACTCACCAGGTCGTCCAGGCTGGACTTCAACCTGTGACCCTCCTGCCTCAACCTCCTCAGTGCTGGGATTACAGAGATGTGCTAGGACATGTGGCTAGTTGGCTGGCCTTTTTCTTGCTTTTTTTTTTTCTTCTCCCCTCTTTCCTTTCTTCCTTCTTTTATATGTGTGGTGTTAGGAATCAAAGCCTTGCCCTTGCACATACTAGCTAAGTGTTCCACCAATGAACCACTTTTCCATCCCCTGCAAACGCTATTTCTGTTTTTTTTTTTTTAAACAAAAGTGTTACGAATAACATGGCTGGCACAGTTCCAGGTACCCTTCTATTCAGATACTCCCTTCCAGGTCAAATCCAGCTAACTCCAAGAAGCAGAAATTTTCATCTAACCTAAAAGATAAGAATACTGATTCTCAGTGGTAAGGTCAGGTGGGGAAAGGAACCCAGACTGCATCAACATGTGAGCTGCACTCCACTGCCCACCAGTTAAAAAAAAAAAAAAAAAAGTTTGCCAAGTGGCTTCAAGCAAACAGACCCACAAAGCAATTTTCAGGGGTGAAGGTTAAGTTCAGCTAGAGCAAAGCAAACCAATCTTGCTAAAAAGAATGCCACCTTCCTATGGTAACAAGTTCACTACAGTGAAATGTCACATTTTCCATACGTATTTTTCTAAAATATGCTGCTTCTAAATCAAATTTGAAAGAAAACAATTTTAAAACACACATAGCATCTTAACAAAGGCTCTCGACTGCACATGAATATTTTATAATTTAGAAACTACTTCATATTTTGTTTCATAAACTAAAAGTGTCTATGCTGGTTTTCTTAAAATAGAACATAGGGACATCCTCTTTCCGTGGAAGAACTTCTAAAATCTCATGTTCCGGCTTCCTCCAGTGAGAATAATTATCAAGAACTCAAAAAACAATAAATGTCAGTTACGTTGTGGAGAAAATGGAACCTTCCATATTGTTGGTGGTATTGTAAACCGGTACAACAATTAGGGAAAGCAGTATGGAGATTCTTCAAAAAAAAAAATGAAAACAGATATCCCAAGTAATCCAGCTGTATTTTTTCCGGGTATCTTTCTGAAAAAATTAAACACACCATACAACAATGATACACGCATACCCATATTTATAACAACACTTCTAACAGGTAAATCCTGGAAGCAGCCAATGTGTCCATCAACAGATGAAGGACAAAGAAAATGCAGTCTGTAACACAACGGAGTACTACATTTCCTCAAAGAAAGATAACTGAGTCACCTGTAGGAAAGTAATGCACCTTGCAATCATAATGCTTAGCAAAATGAATCAGACACAGAAGCTTAAGTATTACAAGGTTTCTCCAGTAGAAATAAGTAAAAGAGATGGTAGGAAACAAAGAGATAGATTGTGTAGAGTAGGAAAGCACTAGATGAAGAGGCAGAAGAGAGAAGGAAAGTAAAAATGGTAAGATGCAGTATGTATAGGTATCGACTTTCTATGCTGAATGTAATTATCATGTATTCCAAACACATACTAAAAAAATAATTCGGGGAAAAAAAATCTCCCAAATGTATAGAAAGTATGTATTTCATAAACTGAGTGTTCTCATAAGCTGTAACTTTACCCTTTTGTGCAGAGCTTAGCGATGTCACTATGTTGTCCCAGACTAGTTTCAAACTCCTCCTAGGCTCCAACCATCCTCCTGGCCTCAGACTTCACATGATTTGTGCTACCACATAGCTACAAATAAACTGAGTATGGTGGTCTATACCTGTAATCTCACCAGTCTGGGAGGCTGAGGCAAGAGGATTGCAAACTCAAGCCCCAGCTAGATAACTTACCAAGACCCTTCTCAAAAAAACAAAACAAAACAAACAAACAAACAAACAAACAAAAAACCAAAACAAAGGCTGGGGATGTAGCTTAGTATAAAGGCCCTGAGGATCCTGAGGATCACCCTTCAGAAACAAAACTAAAAAAAACCCCCAAAATTCTTAAAAACAAAGCCTTAATTTAGGCCATGGTAGTACATACCTGGAGACTCTGATTGGGGAGGCTGAGGCAGGAGGATCCCAACTTGAGCAATTTAGCAAAATCTTATCGTGACAAAACAAAACAAAATAAAGACTTCATAGTACTGCCAGGAATTTAAGTAGGTTCAAAAGTTTCTTGAAACGTTCTACAAAGAAAAGACACACACCTTGGGAGGCTGAAACAAAAACCTCACAAGCTCAAGCCCAGCCTGGACAACATATTGAGATCCTGCTTTCCCCACTCCCCCAAAGAGTCTGAAAAATGTATCTCAGTGCAAATGCCATAAGTTTAATCCCCAGAAGAGACAGAAAAGAGGGAGAGAAAAAGGAAGAGAGGGAGAAAGAGAGACTCTCAAAGATACAGTAGAGCAAAGCAAGGTATTTCTTACTATAATCTCATGTGAAACACTATATTCTAATGCAATGCCTTTGAATTCTGTAGAGATCATAATAAAGGGAGTGATGAAACCATAATAACCAATGAAAGACTGTAAAATTACATACGCAGGGCTTGGGGCTTAGCTCAGTGGTATAAGCACTTGCTTAACAAGCACAATGCCCTGGGTTCAAATCCCCAGCACCATTCAAGCCCAGCATGGCGGCACATGTATGCAATCCCAGCACTTGAGAGGCTGAGAGAGGGGGATTGCCCTGTGTTTGAGGACAGCGTGGGCTACAAAGTGAGTTCAGGGCCAGCTTGGAATACAGAGCAAGACTGTCTCAAAATAAATAAATAAATAATAAAAATAAAATACATACATACAAATGTACTATAAAAATGTCTTTTTCAGAGTCCATATAGACAGGGTCTCACTCTGTAGCCCAGGCTGGTCCTGAACTCATTATGGAGCCCAGGCTGGCCTCAAACTAAGCCAGCAGTCCTCCTGTCTCAGCTTCCTGAGAGCTGGATTACAGGTGTGCACCACCATACCGGCTTATGTGGTGCTAGGGAACAGAACTTGGGTACTTAGTGCTTGCTAGGCTTTAACCACTGAGCCATTCCTCCAGCTCCACGCACTGCAGAGTTCTATGAAAGACTGCATTTGTCAGGCAGCCAATGGGACAAAACAGATACAAATTTTTCTGCTGTCATAATCTTTGAAAGTCAACCCTTAACCTTTACACACATGCAGGATAGCAATCTAGGGCATATTACTTTTATAAAATACTGGGTTTCATTATCAGGTTCTTATGATTTTTTAAAAAAGGAACATCAGTGCACTATACTTTTATTCCTAAAGTTCAAATACCACCAAGGCAACACTAGCTAAATCAAAGCTGGCTTTGCAGCTTTTTTATAAGGGCTTATTGGGCTGGAGGAACGGCACTGTGGGGAAAGCGCTCAGCACAAGGCCTTGAGTTTGATTCCCTAGCACCACATAAAAAGCTGGGTGTAGTGGTGCGTGCTTGTAATCCCAGCATTTGGGAGGCTGAGGCAGGTGGATTGTTGGCCAGCCTGGAGTACACCACTGAGTTCAGGACCAGCCTAGGCTACAGAGCGAGACCTTGTCTCAAAAAAATTTTCCCCATTTTATTGATATGTATAAGTGCAAAATTTAAGGTTTACACTGGTTTGGGGCATTTTGTGCCCATACATAACTAGTCAAGGTACCAAAGCCTTTCCCGCTTTCTCAAAAAAATTTTAATTAAAAAAATAATAAACCAATAGTTTTAATCTGAAAACTTCAAACATGACAATCTATTTGGCTGAAGGAGTCCCTTAAATCTCAATTTCATTTATTATTGAGCCAAATAATTGTGTTTTTTTGAACTGCATTAACAACAAAAAGAAGTTATTATGTGGGCAATCTATTAAACATCTCAAATCATGCTCTACATGCAGGTACTATTAGATAATATTTCAGTGCTTACATGTGATGAAAATGGAAATCACATGCATACACTTTTTTATTTCCCCTTTCAATTGCTCCTTACCATAGACTTTACGATTAAGATCTACATCTAAACTTTAAAAAATAAGGCAGGAAGGCTAGAGCATTAGTACAGTGGCTAGAGTGTTTGCCTAGCGAGCCCAAGGCCCTGAGCTCAATTCCCCAGCACTCAGGAGGCTGAGGCAGGAAGACTGCTGTGAGTTCGAGGCTAGCCTGAGCTATATAGTGAGTTCAGGGCCAGTTTGGGCTACAGAGCAAGACTCTGTCTCAAAACAAACAAACAAGTACATAAAATAAATAAAAACAAGACTGTAAGCTTTTCTTTTTTTCTTTTTTGAGACAGGGTCTTACTATATATTCCAGGCTGGTTCTGAGCTCATTATGTAGCCCAACCAGACTGACCTTGAATTCACAGTAATTCTCCTACCTCAGCTTCCTGAATACTAGGATTACAGGCGTGCACCATCATCGCCAGCTTATGTGGTGCTGGGAAATCAAACTCGGGTACTTAGCACTTGCTAGGCAAGGGCTTTAAATGCTGAGCTGTTACTCCAGCCCCAAGACTGTAAGCTTTTTTAAAAATGTTACATAGTCTTAATATAGTCTATCTCTTAAATTTACCCTTTTTAATATTTATAAAAAGATTAGCCTACAGAAATAAAGCTAACAATTTAAAAACTCAAACACTGAATATGTTATTTATTAACAAAGAAATAAACCATCTTAGTTGTTCTTTCAAAAATAAGTGTACTTTTTTATAAAGTAAAACTAAAATCAGCATTGCACTGAAAAATAAATTTTGTGGATAAATATCAATTTTTTTTGAAGCACAGTTTTGCTTTGCAGTCAAGACTGGTCCTGAACTCACTATATAATCTAGGTTGGCCTTGAACATGTGGCAATTCTCCTGCCTCAGCCTCCTGAATGCTAGGATTACAGGCATACACCACCATGCCTGGCTTTAGATACCAAATTCTAAAGCTTCTTAATAATTTTAATTTCTTCAGGATCTCAAACAGATTGCTGTGAGTTCTTTTTGGTTTAAATGAACCAATGGATACACACTGATAGTAACCTATTTTCTTTCTGACAGGATAAAATAATCAGTGCCTGTCAGGTTTTTTTTTTTAAACTTCTTGTTTATAATTAGGTATTTTCAGTTCCCCTTTAAAAACTTACTAGTGTCTCAACCTTCTTTCCAGGACAATGATTGGATCACTAATTTTTAAAAATTTAACTGCTATTTTATTTTATTGACAATTTTCCTAAAACAGAAAAATTCTGCCAAAAAACCCCACTTCACTACACAAAACACAAACTTTGAAATAAATGAACCAATTCATTTATCCATGTAAAAATATTTTGCACATATGCTATATGCACAACACAATGCATAAAATACATATAAAAAATACCCAGCAAGTTACTCCCCAAAGCTGAAGCCTGGCTTGACCTTTAATATTCCCCCTTACCTTGAGCTGTCACAGGTAGCTCAGAAACTTTCTTAGCAAGAAACTAATGTGACATAATTTGTCACCAAAGCCTTGGTTTTAACTTCCATAAGCTCTACACTTTTCTCTCCTATAAAATATGATAGCTGGACTCTCTTCCACTCAGACTGTCAGGAATGTAATTCAAGATTAACTATAATACTGAAACTAACAAAAACCTGTTAACAAAATAAAATATTAATATTCCAAACAATGGAATATCATATGACCCTTTTAATTGTAGCTCAACATATGCTAATAAAAAAGATGTCCAGCACAAGCTATTAAAACACAAAAGCAAAATGCAAATAATATGATCACATTCACAGGTACTTTAAGAGAGACATCCATATAAGTATAGAGACATTTTCTAGGATACATAAGAAACCTCAACATTTCTCACAATAATCAATGAAACCGGTGGTGCCACACTCCAGTAATCCCAGTACTCTGAGAGATTGAGGCAGGAGGATCACAAAGTCAAGTTCAGCCTCAGCCACTCAGGGTGACTGTTTCAAAGTAAAAAATCAGGCTGAGGATGGAGCTTAGAGAAGACTCTGGGCTCCATCCTCAGTATTGCAAAGCAAAACAGCGCAAAAATCCCAAAATGTTAATGGCAGTAATCAGGGTGCTATTTTTAAATTTTCTTAGTCTTCTATTATATTTGAAAAGGTTTAGAAGCTGGAGGTGTAGCTCAGCAGTTAAAGTGCTTTCTTAGCAAGCACAAGGCCTTGGGTATGACACCTGCGCACCACATAAACTGGGTGTGGTAGTACATGTTTGCAATCCCAGTACTAGAGACTAAGGCAGAAGGAGTGCCACTGAGTCAGAGGCCAGCCTGGACTAGGTAGTAAGTTTAGGACCAGCTTGGACTACAGAGCAAGACCTTCTCTCAAAAAATACAAAACAAAAAAGAAAAGGTTTAAAATAACAGATGTATTATTTTTAGAATTTTTAAAAAGAAAGTAAAAGTGGTAAGGATATAGCTAAATGCAGAGCACTTACCTAATATATGTGAGGCCCTGTGCTCTTATTAAAAGAAAGAAAAAAAAGAAAAGAAAACTAAAGAAGTAAAGAAAGTAAAAGTTTGTTTAATCTCTAAAAAAAAAAAAAAAAAAAAAAAAAGATTTGCAGATCCAGGTTCTATAACTAGAGATCTGGGATCAAATTCTGTTTAATAACGTTTACAATGTTATGTTACTCAAGCTTGGTTTCTACATCTACAAAATAGGAATTCAGTGGCCCAGGCCCATAACCCCAGCACTTTGGAGGGAAGGAAGGATGAGACAGGAGAATCACAAGTTCAAGCTCAGCCTGGGCAACTTAACAACTTGTTGACACCCTGTCCCCAAAAAATGCACTGAAGATACAGCTTAGTCAAAAGGCCCTGGACTATATTCCCAGTACTACAGGAAAAAAAAAAAAGAAAGAAAAAGAAAGGATTTAAAAGTATTGGTAAAACTGTTGGTGAGATAAAAGAAAGCCATATGTGAAAGATACTCAGCAAGGCACAATGTAAGAGGACAGCAACTGTCAGTAGCTATTATTGTGGTTATTAATATTCCTATAAATTTTAGAAACTACTGTGTGTAGAGTCAGACTTGATCAATCTTTAAGCCAACTTTCTTCATTCTATCTGATCAGCATAAGAGAGAGAGAGGATCTGTTAACTATAGTTAAGCTTATTCTTTTTGAGACAGTCTCTCTCTATAGCCCTGGTTGGTCCTGAACTCACTATAGAGCCCAGGCTGGTCTTGGACTTATGGCAATCCTCCTGTTTCTGCTTCCTCAGTACCAGAATTATAGGCATGCACCACCATACCTGGCTTGTGTGGTTCTGGGGAATCGAACTCGGGTACTTATTGCTTGACTTTGCGCTTGCAAAGCAAATACTTTAACCACTGAGCCATTCCTCCAGCACTATAGTTTTTTTTTTTTTTTTTTTAAGTTACCACAGGTAACCAGTGGGCTAATGAGTGTGGTGATGGGAGGACAGTTTGAGTCTCAGGTATCTAACAAGAGTATCCTTCTTCATTAAGTGGACACTGGTCCAAGGAACCAGAATCTCATGACTTACTCAAAACTTCCAACATTATTTTTTCCTATTTTAATATAAAAATGATCACTTTTCTAACAATTATGTTACTGATAGTTGGTACACATAATTTATCAACTATTACAAATAAAATATCCACCGAATGAGAAATATAAATAAGAAACCTTTATAAAAATAAGTTCCAACAAAGCATGCTGAATGGCTTTTTAAAAAATAAAATGTGTCCTCACAGAATTTCTAAAATTCAAGCTGAATATTATCGAGTCAAAATACTCCAAGTTATAAACCTATCCTTTATCCTAAGAGTACTATCAGTACCACTCTATCAATATTTAATTTATTTTTTTCAACAAGCTAAGAACACATCCTAAGAGTCTCTATAACAAGAGGGGACATTATCACCAGATCAGATTAAATCAATATGTAATACAACTGGACTGAGGCCATCATATCACAATTCTAACAAGACTTCCTGGTTATTAGAGAACAGTTTCAACATGAAGGTGATAAACTGGGCCCAATGACCAAGGCCAGTAATCCCAGCCCTCTGAGAGGCTGAGGAAGGAGGACTGCAAATTCAGCTTAGCCCAGGCAATTTAGCAAGGCCCTGTCTCAAAATCAAAAATAAAAACTGGTTGGGGATGTACCTCAGTGTGAAGGCCCTGTGCTTGATCCACCATAAGAAAAACAAACAAACAAAAAAGACAATGGGTTAAAGTTCAGGTGATTTCAATTACAATTATAAAGGAAAACAAAAGATCACATATTTTTGATCCTTTTCAATTAAAAAAAGCCTATCCAACACCAATTCATTTACTGTAAACTTGTCAGGCTTTATGCCTTTAGAACAGCAACCCTTGAAGCACACAGTAGTTACATTTGAATACACTAGAGTTACAATAGCTTTCCTCTGAGTGATCTGACTTCCCACCATAAACAAAAAACAAAACTGGCAACTCAATGGGGCTCTAAGACTTCATAGATCACTGCACTGTGCTGAACTGGCATTTGGAGATTGTATTTGAGCTAGCTACATGAAAGAAAGAGATGGAGAAGAGTTTATGAAATAACAATAAATAGGGCACTATTTTTAATGCACTCACTACCTGAACTATCAGAAAAACTATTAAATTAGTACTCTCAGTACACACATATCTAATTTTCCAACATTCAAAATTCAGCAGATAATCTACCCCAGGCAGATCTCCTTACCCCTTCTAACCCCCACACGGTGCTTTGCCAAGAGCACAGCCCCAAGTAAAATAACCGATGCAATTTCCTTGTTTACTTAAAGAATTGCAAAAAAAACATGTTGACTGCTACTGAGACCTCTGAAACTAATCAATATTTAAGAGGCTTTCGTGATCATATCTGAAATATGAATAGTAACAATTTCTTCTATCAGTAAAAAAAAATCTAGTTTTAAATTTGCAAAAAGGGTTAAATTTTACACTGCAGTTCATCAGCATGCCTTGTTTGCAACCAGAAGGAAGAGGGAAAGGGGGGGCAGCAAAACACACAAGATGGAAAACATCCCTAACCTCCTTTGGTGGTTATGAATAATTGTAAGTGACCCAAGAGGTAAGGGGAAAGAGTTCCTGAATAGAAAGAAGGAGGCTTAACAATGTGAGTTGGTTCCTGCCAGATTCACACCGATGTCGGCAAGGAAAAGGAATTTATTTACACTGCAGTGCCTGGCAGCAAACATGGCTGCCCCTGCCCCCTTTAAATCTTCACTCCCTCACCAAAACCTTCAAATTATGGCCATGTCTCTCCTTGTCTCCCTACCAAAACACAAACACATATCTTTCTTAAAACAGTAACACCCACAGTTTCCCCCATCTCACAACAATCACTACCCCATAACCACTATAGCTTCTCTATTCTCTAGCCTTGAAATA
Source organism: Ctenodactylus gundi (assembly GCA_004027205.1). Classification (NCBI taxonomy): domain Eukaryota; kingdom Metazoa; phylum Chordata; class Mammalia; order Rodentia; family Ctenodactylidae; genus Ctenodactylus; species Ctenodactylus gundi. The sequence continues at coordinate 450,112 of PVKB01000979.1, forward strand.
AAAGGCACAGAATATCCACAAATATAGGAACAAAAGGCTTTCCTTCTTACAGTTAACAATTCCATCCCCTTCTTTTCCTCCCACCCTATGACGCTCGGTCGACCGTTCTCATCCCTTCAACATTCAGCTAAATTTCTTGCCTACCACAATCCTACGTCTTCCAGTTTCCTGCGTCTGTTTCCTATCCTCCTATTGCATGCTGTCTCAATCATTTCTCATTCCTTTTTCTAATACATCTTTTGCCACCACTCTCGTTCCTCGTTTCTCCCTCTATACCCATAAAATACCCCGCGTCTGCATCAAATCCTAGCCTTTCCCCCAGCCTCCTAGTTCCCACACTCCATCCCAGACCTCCCCAGGTCGCCGTCCACACAGCTCCCTCATCTCCAAAGCTAACTCTTCTCCTTTCCGGGTCCCGGTCCCCCCGTTCCCATCTTTATCCCCGCCTCCATTCCACCTCTACTCCCAATTCCCAGTTCAGCGCCACTACCTCTCGGATCCCAAGCCTACCTCCCCAGCCCCACCCCCCAATTCCCTCCACACCCCCAGCCCGGCCATCCGCGTTTCCTTCCAGAGTCCCCCGGGACCCCGCAGGCCCTGGCCTCCCCGCCCACCCCGGCCACCTCCTCGCCCGGCCCCATCCCGGGTCGCCCCCTCCCCAGCGGCCCCTCCGCAGCCCGGCCTCGCAGGACGCACACGCACCCTCACACACACGCACGCACTCACTTTACCTTCAGTTTGTTCCATTCTAACCCCCCGGCCGTGTCAGTGCGATCACAGGAGAGACGCGGGGCCACGGAACGGGGCTGGGGCGCGGGCGGCTGCCGCGGCCGCGGGGAGCGGAGGCAGAGCCGAGCTAGGCCGCATGAAATCCCCGACTAGATTTCCCCTGCGCCGGACGCCTCTGCCATGGCGGCCGGCACCGAGGAGGGCCACGGCCGGGCCGGGCCGGGCGCGCTGCGGGCGGAGGAGGCTGCGGGAGGAGGTGCGAAGGCGGCGGCGGGACAGGGGGTCGCCGCGCAACCGCTCGGACCAGCGAGGAGCCTGTGGCGGCGGCCCGGAGGGGCAGCGGGGTCTTCGGGCTCGGCTCGGAGTCCACGCGCCTCTCCGCGGGGTCCTGCGCACTGGCCCCTCGGCCTCCGCCTCCGCCTCCGCGCCGGCCGCCGCCGCCCGCTCCCGCCACCTCTCCCGCCGCCGCCGACACCGCCGCCGCCGCCGCGCACAAAGCCCCCTCCCCGCCCGAGTCTCGGAGCGCCGCCGCCGCCGCCAAATCCTCAGCCCGTGATTGGGCGCGGGCCGCGGAGCCTACCGGGAAATGCAGTCCGCGGGCTAGGGGTGCCGGGGGCGGGGGAGAGGGCGGCTAGAGGAGGGGTGGAAATGCGAGCGCTTCGAGCGCATCGAGACCGGACGGAGACCGCAGGCAGTAAGGCAAAGGGAAGAAGCGAAAACAAAACTACCCAGGGCTGACAGGCTGTTTCGGGGCTGGGCCCGTGAGGCGAGGCTGGCCTGGCGCCTGTCCTTGAGCACCAGAACAGCTCGAATCAGACGCCATATGGCACTCCTCCGAGTGGCACCACTGTCCAGTTCTTAGATATTAGGAAGAACGTACACCCGGGAACTCGGGTCAGAAGACTAGATAGACCGGCCCGGCAGCGCAGGCCTCTAATCCTTACACTATGGAGGCTGGGGCAGAAGGATCTCCAAGTTCAAGCCCCGCCTAGGCAACTTAATGACTTAGCGAGACCTTGTCTCAAAATCAGAAACAAAGCAAAACAAACCGAAAAAACGGGCTGGGGATGTAGCATAGTGTGAAGACGCCGGGCTCACTCCCCAGCACAACAAAAAGATAAAAGGAAAAACGGGAGAGCAGAAGGACTCTGGAGCCGCGTGGGTCTGACCTACAGCTGTCAGGATAGCACCCCGGTCCAGAGGTCTGCGTCTGGAAATCGGGGCAGCAGCTCAGAGCTTGAGCCGGGCATGTGGACACTCTGCCTTTTGGACGGGGGTGCCAGGCAGTCCCAGCGGCTGGCCAGGTCTAGAACGCCGGGGCGGCGTCTCGGCTCGCTCGGGAAGCGCCCGAGACTGTGAGCAGCCACCGGGCCCCGCACGCCCTCTTCCTGCTCACACCGCGGCCCGGAGGCTTGTGGGTAACGAGGAGGACGTCAGCGCCGCTCGCATCCCGGGCTGCCGGAGTCGGGGAAGGATGGGGGAATCCGTGCCCCTCACGTGCCGGGCCCTCCGCGGTCCCGCCAGGCCTTAGCAGCAAGCGAGGAGAGGGCGTGTGTCCTAGGCAGCTCGCGCGGCTGTGAAGGAGGGGAAGTTCTGCGGGCAGAACTCTGCAAACCTCTAGCCCTCCACGTTCTAGGAAATGAACGTAAAATAATGGTAGATCCTAAACGGGGGACACTGAAGAAAAGGGGTCCTGCAAGGGCGTGCTGGTGTAGTGGTATTTCCTGGGGCTGCGGTAATAGCAGAGGACGTTGCAGCACAGAGGCATGAACTTGCAAAGGAAGCAGGCAGCAGTCAGGTGAAGAAACCATGCTCTGCTTTCTGTTCAGAGAATTATGAAGCCATAACACTACTAGACAGCACATCTTTATGGCTAGAAGCCATACCTCGTTGGACATTATAGTGCTTAATCTGCTCAGTGCTATTACAGAAAATTCCTGATGGGCTGGAGGAATAGCACAGCAGTTAAAGCACTTGCCTCGCAAAGCCTAAGGCCCTGGGTTTGATTCCCCAGCAACACATGAACCGGGGATAGAGGCACATACCTATAATCTTAGCACGCGGAAGGCTGCGGCAGGGGGATTGCTGTGAGCTCAAAGCTAGCCTGGAGTAGAGTAAGGCCCTGTCTAAAACAAACCAATTTCTGATAACTTTAAATACTTGATTTAAAGTTGAGAAATTGGGAGATTCCTGTAAATCAATTATTTAGTGGGTACTAATTATGTATTAGTTTTGTTAATATAACCAAAAATAGCACTAAAGATGATACTGAAAATGAAGAGTTCCCATTATTATTCTCTTTTAATGTAATTTAATTTTTCGAGACACTGTTTTGTTCTATTGCCAAGGCTAGTTTCTTATCTTCTGGGCTCAAGCAATGTTTATGGCTTAGCCTCCTGAGTAGCCTAGGACTGCAGGCACAACCTCCTCTGTTGCCCCCTACTAATCTCTTTTAAACTATTTTTAATCCTATGCTTTGTTTAGTACCAAAAGTTAAAGACACATGCCTAATGGCATGCCTGTAATCCTAGCAGTCAGGAGGCTAAGGCAGGAGAGTAGCAAGTTTGAGGTCAGCTTTTTTAAAGACAGTGACATCCTGTCTTAAAAATTACAATAAAAGCATATTTTTAGTATAAATATATCTACAAATGGCTAAGGGGACCACCTGAACCTAGTTTGATTCTCTCTGCTGGAAAGAGGTATCTTTTATTTTTTTCTACCTCCTTATTTTCCCATCCTCCTTGACCCTGCTTTGTTGACAGACAGTCTTTTTTTTTTTTTTTTTTTTTTTTTTTTTTTGAGACAAGGTTTCGCTCTGTAGTCCAGACTGGTCCTGAACTTACTGGTGTAGCTCAGGCTGACCTTGGACTCAGGACAATCCACCTGCCTCAGCCTGCCAAGTGCTGGGATTTCAGGTGTGTTTCATCACCACGCCCAGCTTTATGTGGTGCTGGGGAACTAAATTCAGAACTTTGTGCTTGCAAGGCAAGCATTTTAACCTCTCTGCCATTCCTCCAGCTCTAGACTGTTGTCTCGATCTGTCACTCATATTTACCCATTGAGAGAATCTGGTAAATTGTCCTTTCAGCCTGCCTTTTTTTTTTTTTTTTTTTTTTGAGACAGTGTTTCACTGTATAGGCCAGGCTAATCCTGAACTCACTATATAGCCCAGGCTGGCCTCAAACCCTTGGCAATCCTTCTGCCTCAGTCTCCCAAATGCTGGGATTATGGACCTATACCATGATACCCAGTTCATGTGGTGCTGGGGAATCAAAACTAGGACCTTGTGTTTGCTAGGCAAGCATTTTTAACTGCTGAGCTTCGCCCCCTGCCTCTTAGCCTACTTTTCTAGCTATGCTGACAACAAAAGTTTATTTTTTTCTGATACAGGGTCTTGCTCTATAGTCCAGGCTGGTCTTGAATTCACAGCAATCCTCCTGCCTCAGCCTCCCAAGTGCTGGGATTACAAGTGTACATCACCACAAAAGAAGTTTAAAAATGAAATCATGTGGATTAAATGCATGATCTTCCTGCAAAATATTGCAGTTACTATTTGATCTAAAGTAATATTTAAGTAAATGGGCACAAAAATTTATATTTCAGCATCTAGCATCTTCTAAGGTTTGGAATATGTATAATCTTCTCTATAGCAAATGAACAAACAGTCAATCAATACAGAAATCTAGTGTATTTCTCAGATTCAGAGTTTAGAAGAAAAAAATTGTGTGTGAGGAGGACAGTATTCTCTTGTGAAGATTATATACAAAACTCCTTACATATCAAATCACTTACCCTGAAAATCAAAATTTCCAAGACTGATATTAGGAGGAGATATAATGGCTTTGAATAAATGGATTTTAGTAAGAAGTGTTCTTAAACATTCCCTTTTTAGAATAGTATTGTTTGACATATGGCCATGTTAGAAAGCAGCTCATCTTTCAAATACTGGGCATGGAATCATTTGTCTGGCTTATGAATACTTAATGATTTTCACTGTGCCTAGTTGTAAGTGAATACAATGCATGAATAAGAACATTTCCTGGTATAAAATGTCTCCCAGTGAATTGTGAGGAATATTTTTGCATCCTTTATGATGTTTTCCAGAAAAGTACATGTACACGGGAATGCAGTGGTCACTTACAAAATGAATATGAAAATTATATGTCTCTTTTAAAGCTCAAACATTTGCCATCAAGAATTTTCAGGGAGAGAAAGGTAAAGAGAGGGGAGCCTTACAGATTTTTAATTCTAGTAAACACAGAATGTGAGGTGCAACCTTTATGTGGAAAGTTGGCCATCAGACGTGCACAAAGGGACCTCTAGTGGCCAAACTGAAAACTTTTGCCTATTTTGCATAGCTGACCCATTTGGTTATTAGCTGAAAAATGCCTTGTGGATTAAAAACAGTCCAGATTTCTTACTGAAATGTAATGCCCGCCATCTTCCATTCTTATAAATGCGCTTCCCCGATGAAGAAAGTCTGTAATTGGCTCACGTGTGAAGAGAAATATTCTCCACGAGAAAGGGACTCCTTGCTGTCTGGTGTTAGAACCGCTACTATTTTTGTCTTCCTTTAAATTAGAAGAGCCAGATAAAATGGAGAGGAAGAGATAACTGAGGAAGAAGAATATTTCTAGATCCTTCACTTTCCCAAGATGGCTCAATTGCCCTTCCTAGCAACCTAAGTGTCCCCAAGCATGTAGTGCTTACGTCATTTCACAGCTACTCTGATATACATTTTAAATGCTGAGATTTCTACACAAACTACCGATCCTAAGCAACACCTGTCTAAAGCAAAATTTCTTAGCGCAATTCAGATTTTCACATGAAGATTTCACGACATCACCCCAGGCCCTTAGGAAGGAACTGCGCCCTTCTTCCATTCCCGCCCTTTCTGCCGCCCCCAAAGTCTTCTCCCCCGATCGGATCCCCCCGGGCCGTTTCGGAATTCCTGATGGCGGGGAAAGGAGGGGAAATATATCAAAATGATGTCATTCGTGACTCCAAGATGGTTACCATGGCAACTATCAGACCTATTACGCCGGGGTAAGAGTTTCTTTAATCAGTCTTCATTCAAAGGTTTCCGAGGGAGTTAGCCGCAGACAACAGAGTGGAGACCAGAAAAAAAAAAAAGTCAGTCTCAGATCCTCCAGCATTGCAGGTGCTTAACCTAAACCCAGGATAGCAGAAGGGTCGCTTGTGGATAGACCTTGCCGCCTCCCCGGCTGCTACGGTGAAGGACGCCCGCCCTCCCAGAATTTGAGAGCTCATTGGTTGCCGGTGTCGTCACTCCGTGACGTCACGGGGCAAGGGGTAAGAGGCGGAGCCATAGAGTCCTCACCTCCGGCCCTTCTAGCTTAGGGTCCCGGGAGGAATTGGGAAGGAACTGGGAGGCCCAGTTAGCGGCCGTTCCGGGAGCCCGCCGAGGAGGTAGGGCGGGCGGGCCGAGGCCTCCGCCTTCCTTCGTTGACCGCGCCGCGCCCTCCGCATCCCACTCCTCGTCCTCGGCTCTCCGTTTCCCGACAGCTTCCAGTCCCCCCCGCACTCTCGGCATCCACTCTACCCCTCCATGTCGCCTCTTCTCTCACTTGCTTCCGAATTTCCCTTCCGCGGCTCGTCTCCTTCATTTCCAACAACTCGGGTCACCGAGCGTCATCGTTCCCGTCCTTGCCCAGGCCCTGCACCCCAGGAAGCAAAGAAATCCCCGTCGACTTCATAAAGCTGTCCACCCCCACACTACGCGCACAAAGCCGCAGGCAGCGGAAGCCGCGGCGCGTTGGGCACCGCTGTGGTGACGCCTGCGAAGCGCAGGTAACCGGAGCCCGGCGGTGGCGGGGCTGCTGGCCCTCGCCTGGGGTCCGTGACCTCCCAGCCTACCGGGAGGTGGTGGCCCGCAGCCCGGGGCAGGAGTGCTTACGAGGAACCGATTAACCGCCGTGGAAGTTCGCATCTCCCTCCAGAAAAGCACCTTCCCACCGTTGGGCTGAGTTCAGAGATTCCGAGTCCTGTTCAGAATATTAGTAGCCTGGCGGCGCAGCCTTGTAATCCAGCGCTCTGGTAGGCTAGGGCAGGAGGAACTCAGCCTTGACAGTTTGGTGATTTAGCGAGGCCCTATCTCAAAACCAAAAATAAAAATGGACTGGGGCTGGAGGAATGGCACAGCGGTTAAAGCGCTTGTCTTGCAAGCGCAAGGTCCTGAATTCAATTCTCCAGCACCATATAAAGCTGAGCGCGGTGTCATACGCCTGTAATCCCAGCACTCGGGAGGCTGAGACAGACAGATTGTCTTGAGTCCAAAGCCAGTCTAGGCTACACCAGGGAGTTCAGGACCAGACTGGGCTACAGAGCAAGATCCTGTCTTTAAAAATAAAAAATTAAAAAAAAAGGACTGGGAATTTACTTTTGTGTGAAGGCCCTGGGCTTGATTTCCAATACCACAAAAAAAAAAAAAAAAAAAAAAAAAAAAAAAAAAAAAAAGAATGAATCATTTGGGGCTCTGGAGAGCCTCCAGCCCTTTTCCGGTATATGAATAAGTAGTTACTATGTGTCTTCACAGCTCCATAAATTAGATTTGTAAGTACTTTCATGCTTTAGGTAGCTTGGCCAAATATGGAGAAAGCTAATTGAGACCAAATCAAAGTCCAGGCTGGTCTTGAACTCATGGCAGTCCTCCAGCCTTAGCCTCCATGAGAGCTGGGATTAAAGGTCTGTACTACTACACCTGACTAAGTTTTTTTGGGTGATGGGGAGTTGAACCCAGGGCTTTGCTCATGTTAGGCATTGTACCCCAGCCTCTGAGCTACATCCCCAGCCCCAAGATGTTTGTTTGTTTGCTTGCTTTTTTAATTTCTTTCTTTCTTTCTTTCTTTCTTTCTTTCTTTGTTTCTTTCTTTCTTTCTTTCTTGAGGTAGGGTCTCACTCTGAAGTTCAGGCTGGTCACTGTGTAAACTAGGCTGGCCTTGTGACTCACTGCAATTCTCCTGCCTCAGCCTTCCGAGTGCTGGGATTATGGGACTGCACCACCATGCCCAGATTATGTGGTGCTGGAGAATCAGACCCAGGGCCTTGTGCTTGCTAGGCAAGTGCTTTAACTACTGTGCTGTTCCTTCAGCCCACAAGATGTTTACTTTATGCCTGTATTTTTAGGCTGCAAATAGAGGTGTTTTTCTTATCCTACTAAATACTTGACAGCCATTCAAATTAGATTACTACATTTTTTTTTTTTTTTTTTGAGACAGGGTCTTGCTTTGTAGCTCAGTCTGGTCCTAAACTCATGATGGGGCCCAGGCTGGCCTTGGACTCACGGCAATCATCTCTCAGCTTCCCAAGTGCTGGCATTAGGGCCAACTCCACCATGCCCAATTTATGTGCTACTTAGTGCTTTACCAATGAGCCATTCCTCCAGCCCCGATTACTACATACTATTAACATGGAATAAAAATGTCTTTGAACAAGCCAGGGATGGTGGTATATGCCTGTAAGATGGCTGTGAGTTCAAGGCCAGGCTGCACTACAGTCAGTTCAGGGTCAGCATGGACTACAAGGTGACACCCTATCTCAAAAAAAAAAGTCAAAGACCATATTTATAATCTTTCTTAGTATCATGGTCTTAGACATCATGTCTATGTGTTGGGAGTTCAAAGTTTCATTCTCAAATCCAGAGCTAAGAAAATTGTGTGATTGTTGGAAATAAACTTGAAGGAGATTGTGCACTTTATGCAAAATTTCTATCCTTTCAGTAGTTAAAATTTGATATTTTAATTATTTTTTTTTCTTTTGGTGGCTCTGAGGGTCCCAGGACCTTCTCACTCAGCTATCCTGGCTTATTTTTATTTTGTATTTTAAGAGAAGGTCTCACTAACTTGCTAAATTGCCCAAATTGGGCTTGAATTTGTGATCCTTCTATCTCAGCCTCCCAGAGTGCTAAGATTACAGGCCTGTGCTACCAGGCCTTGGCTAATTGATGTTATTTTATTTTATTTTATTTTATTTTATTTTATTTTATTTTTGTGACAGGGTACCACTCTATAGTCCAGGCTGGTCCTGAACTTATTGTATAGGCCAGGCTGGCCTCAAACTCACAACAATTTTTCTACCTCAATCTGAGTGCTGGATTTACAGACATATGCCACCATGCCCAGGCTATTTTATGTGGTGCTGGGGAATTGAACCCAGGGATACAGCTCAGCCTCTTTGATGTCCTTTTTTTTTGAGACGAGCACTCACTGTGGGGTCCAGACTGGCCTTGAACTAGTGGCAATCCTCCTGCCTCAGCCTCCTGAGTGCTGGGATTACAGGTGTGCGTCACCACGCCTAGTTTATGTGTGCTAGGGAATTGAACTCAGGTACTTAGGGCTTGACATGGCACTTGGTAGGCAATCGTGTTAACCACTGGGCCATTCCTCCAGCCCCCCTTGATGTCTTTTTTAAAACACTAAATTGTTTACTTCTTTTGCCTAGGTCTCTATGTTGATTAGCTGAGACAAAAGTAAATATGGCCTTCTGCAGTTATACTTCAATCTTAGCTATTGCCTGGACAAGGTAAGCATTTGAATTTTTCTTCCAATATGTGTATGAACTTTATTTTTCTTGATGGAAAGGATCTATGTGGAAGGATTGGCTGAGTACATGATTAAAACTTTGTGGGTGAATTTATGGATGGATAGATAAATAAAATGATAAACCAAATCTGGCAAAATGTTAGTGATTAGTGAAACATGGGTAAATAAGTTATGAAAGTTAAAAATTCTGAAATAACTAAATATACCATCATATCTATTGCTTTAAGTATACTTATGTGATATAGGTTTAAGTTCACTTAATGTAGCAATTTGATACAGACTTAAGTTTGTTTATTGTAGCAATTCACTTATTCAGTCTTTGATGAAAGTTTATCCTAAGAAAACCGATTGATATAATGATAACTTTTGAATGTACAAACATCTACCTTTCAGTACTCAGCTAAGGCATTTGAAATTTAACTTCCCTCTTTTTCTTTCTCACATTTTCTAGCCTTGTGGATTACAATTATAGTTCTTTTCTTATGTGGACTGGTGGGTGAGGCCAGGTTAAAGAATCTCAAAAAAGATGTAGCAAAATATAGAAAAAAAAGAACTTTTGGCAAATATCCCAATAAAGGGATCTGCTGGACTCAAGAGAAGAGGCATCAAGATTTGACCACTGCAGCCCATTCTAGGGGTAGGAAGCTGAGCTAAAGAGTGCTGATCTGAGTGAAATGAGTCAGACACAGAAGATTAAATATGTTAAGTATTGTATGGTTTCTCTGATTTGGGAAACCCAGATACAGGCATTGTATAGAACCACGTGGTATGATGGTAGGAGGTGGAGAGTGGGGTGGAGAGGGGGTGGAAGGGGCAAAAATGGGGAGGGATTGTAAAGTTGATGTGATGTATATGTGCACAAAATACTCAAGTTCATTGTAAACACTATGTATTGCATATGTATATTAATAAAAATGGCGGGAAAAACTTTGCTAGTTTTAACCATGTTGGTTCTTAGGCAACTAACATTTTAAGTGTATTTAAATTTACCTAAAATTTTCTACGAGTTTGAGAATTCGGGCTAGGTAATTTCCTACATGTGTGGTAAAGGTAAGGTGGAAAGTGAACTGGTTTCAGAGTGACACCTCCATAATTGATGCATGCTGCCTGAGGCCCCTAGATGTGCAAAGGAAGACAATGGCTAGCCAGCGAGTACACCCTTGGGCGCGTTTCTGTTCATCCAGATTTTTTACCACTTAATTGATTTATTCATAAGAATATTCATGGAGAACTTACTATGTGCCAAGTACACTGTACATCTTCCCTTTGGCCAGAGTGTTTCTACCCTGGCATGCTTTAAAAACAGGGTGAAAGAATGGAAAAGGCTGTCTTTTTGCCAAAGGAAGTCTCTGCCAGTAACTTTCTTTCTTTCAAGCAGCACCTTACCTCACCCCCATACTCGCCAGTAACCTTCTTTTCCAGGATCTCATTTTTGTTTGCAAACAATCTGACCCGTTAGTTTAATTGAAGATTGTAGATGATTATAATACTTGAATATAGACATACTTGGCTAGGATGCGCAGTTTTTTTCTAAATTTATTTTAGATACCAGTCCTTCCAAGAAATAGCTCACAAATTTTTTTCTCATTCTATTGGTTCTTTTTTTCACTGCTAGTTGTTTCCTTTGCTGAGGAGAAACTTTTAAACTTGATATTAGGATGCTCATTTCTTATTCTGAATGTTCTTGAGATTTTTAGTAGGAGGGCAATTTTGTTGTCAGTGTCTCTCACTTGAGGGACATTATTGGCAAAGTTGTACTGTATGATTGGTTATTCCCTGTAGAGATCTTGAAGTGTTTCTTTTCTCTCTCTCTCTCTTTCTTTGAGACAGGGTCTCACTCTATAGCCCATGCTTGCCTCGAACGCGAACTCATGCCTCATCCTTCCAAGCGCTGGGATTACAGACATTCACCACAATGCCCAGCTAATCTTTTGTGATGCTGAGGAATCACACCAAGGGCTTTGTGCATGCTAGGCAAGGGCTCTAACCACTGAGCAGTACTCCTAGACCCATGAAGTATTTCATTAGACCATTCATATGATCAATAGAGGAGCACATTATCTACTATTTTTTTTTTAAGGCAGGGTCTTATTCTGTAGTCCAGGCTGTTCCTGAGCTCACTATGTAGCCTATGCTGGCCTTAAACTCATACTCAGCCTTCTGAGTTCTGGAATTACAGGTATGCTCCACCATGCCCAGCTTATGTGGCACTGGGGAATCAAACCCAGGGCCTTGTGCTTGCTAGGCAAGTACTTCAATTGCTGTACTATTCCTCTATCCCCGTCTACCTATTTTATGATGGTAGAAAGAGATAGTACTAGTGAACATAATCCTTGTTAGGAAGGTATTTGCTAATAGTTTTTTAAATTAACTTCTATTAATATTTCATTTTATTCTTAGGAATTATCTCTCATGGAAGCATATTCACTTGAGGTAAAGACTTATAATTGGGACTGGGGATAGAGTTCATGGGTACAGTTCATGCTTACCTTGTGTGAGACCCTAGGCTTGATCCCCAGCGCCACCAAAATATTATATTTCATTCACAAATGAACATCAGCTGCTAGTAGGCTTTAAAACATTGTTTTGCTTTAGCCAGGTAAAATGTTTTCTTTAATTTTTGTTTGTAGTAGTATATATTCAGGTTAAGAAAATGTTGCTCTTTATTCCAGATTCCCTGCACATCCTGTCCATCCTGTCCGTTCTTATTCTCCATCACTGACATTTCTTCACTTGCCAGATTCTTGTTTAAATAAGACTTATGTGAGGAGCTCTGGAAGCAAGAAGTGTTCTTACCCCAGCAGGTCAGGCAATAAGATACTGCACTTAACAACTGGATTAACCCAGAAGCTACATACATCAACTTACTGGTTACAAGAGGGCCCTGGTAAATCTCAGTTGGAGCAAACCCCAGAAAAACTCAAGGTGACAAGCGCCCAGCCTGCAAAAGAAAGTGGAACAAAGATTAAAGAAGGAAAGCAATCTTATAGACAAAAAATTGTAGGTGAACTTAAATATTATTACAATGGCTTCTACTTACTTTGGAATGATACCAAAGTTGCCGCCAGAATGGTTTGGAGGCTGCTGCATGGACAGGTGCTGACCAGAAGAGAGAGACGAAGGGTATGTAAGAATCATACTTGAACAGGAAAATGTAAAAATTAAAATGAACTATTTGGGAAGCCAGGCAGTGCACTCATCTAATCCCAGGATTTGCGAGGCTGATGCAGGAGGCTAGACTGTGCACAGCGAGTTTAAGGTCAACTTGGACTAAGAGAGTAGTAACACCAAAGCACACACACATACAAAACACAACAAAAACTAAACAAAAAGTATTTGGGGGCTGAGGATGTAGCTCAGTGGTTAAAGAGCTTGCCTATCAAGTATAAGGCCCAGAATTCAGTTACCCAGCACCACATAAATCAGGAATGGTGGCTTATGCCTGTAATCCCAGCACTCAGGAGGTTGAGGCAGGAGGATTGCTGTGAGTTCACGGATAGCCTGGGTTACAGAGTGAGTTCAGGACCAACCTTAATGCAGAGCAAGACCCTGTCTCAAAAAAAATATATACTAGTGGTGGCACATACCTGTAATGCCACCTACTTGGGAGACTGAGGCAGGAGAATCACAATTACATTGGCAATTTAGCAAGATTATCACAAAAACATATGAAGAGCTAAGCATACAGCTTAGTGGAAGAGCCCTAGCCAAGTACCTGAGAGTCTCTGGGTTCAATCCCTAGTACAAACCAAATAAGCCAAACTTCCCTAGAGATCATATGTTCAATTCCCAGCAGCCCCTGCCAGCGGGAATAGTAACTACTGGTGAGAACCAGAGTGGTTGTGGTGCTTTTGTTCTGCGTAATACTGAGGATCGAACACAGACCTTGGACGTACACTCTACACTGAGCTACACCCTGATCCTCAAGTGTGCCAGAGTTTCTTTTTTTCTTTCTTTCTTTTTTTTTGAGACACAGTCTCACTTTGTAGTTCAAACTTGTCCTGAACTTGCTGTGTACACCAGGTTGGTCCCAAACTCACAGCAGTTCTCTCTCCAGCTCCCTGTGCTAGGATTAAAGGTATGTGCTACCATGCCCGTCTACTGTGAAGCTGGGGAATTGAACTCAAGGCCTTGAGCTTGCTAGGCAAGTGCTTCAACCTTTGTGCTATTCCGCCAGACCCACCAGAGTTTCTTTATTTTTTTTTCAGTTTCTTACTGAGTTTATTCTCTGCAGTTGACTTGCTATACAACTTCAGACACTATCCTTAAATTTTTAATATCTTTGTTTTTAGGATGGTTATAATTGTATGAATATGTTTATTTATTGAGACAGGGTCTTGCTCTACTGTTCAGACTGATCATGAACTCACTCTGTGAGCCAGGCTGGCCTCCAACTCATAGAAATCCCCCTTTCTCAGCCTACCAAGTGCTGGGATTACAGGTGTGTACCACCACACCTGGGTTATGTGGTACTGGAGAATTGAATCCAGGACCTAGTGCTTGCTAGGCAAGTCTTTTAACTGCTGAACTATGCCCCACTCCCTATTTATTTATTTATTTAGAGACAGGATCTCCACTCTGTAGTTCAGGCTGAACACACTAGGTAGTCCACGCTGGTCTCAAACTCTCACCAAATCTGCCACAGCCTCCTGAGTGCTGGGATTAGAGACACCTGGCTGTTTTTTTCTGTGGTGCTGGAGAATTGAACTCAGGGCCTTGTGCATGCTAGGCAAGTGCTTTAGCCACTCAGCTATGCCCAAGGCCACTTGGCCTTTTTTTTTTTTTTAAACAGGGTCTTGCTCTGTAGTCTAGGCTGGTCCTATACTCACTATATAGTCCAGTCTCTCCCTGAATTCATGGTAATCGTTCTGCCTCAGTTTCCCTAGTGCTGAGATTGCAGGGGTTCTTTGTTTATTTTAATTTTTAAATATTTTTGAGACAGATTCTTGCTCTGTAGCCCAGGATGTTCCTGAACTCACTATATACCCCAGGCTGGCCTCATATCACAGTAATCCTTCTCCCACAGCTTCAAAAGTGCAGGAATTACAGGTGTGCACCACTGCATGCAGTTTATGTGGTGGTGGAGAATCAAACCCAAAGCCTTAGTCTTGCTAGGCAAGCACTTTAACCACCAAGCTATGCCCCAGCCCATCATGTACATGTTTTAAAAAATCTCTCCAGAAAGTTCAATGGCTTCAGGTTTAATGTATATTAGAAATGCAAAGTATTAATATATTAAACATATGCAGTTTATTGTTTATTTATTTATTTATTTTTATGGTACTGGGGATCAGATTCAGGGCCTTTACTCTGAACAATATCCTAAGCCCAGTGTCTTGCTAAGTCGCTAAATTACCTAGGCAGGGCTCTAACTTACAAACTTGTGATCCTTTTGCCTCTGTTTTCCTAAGTGTTGGGATTATGGGCTTGAGTTACTGAGGTGGCTCAAGCCTGTGCATTTAAAAAATGGTTTTAAAGCCAAGTGCAGTTACATACATTGGTAGTACTAGGTGTGGGGGCTGTGTCCAGAGGAGCTGTGGAGCCCAGGAGTTAGAGACTAGCCTGAGTAACAGCGAGACCTTTTCTAAAAAAAACAAAACACCTGTACACATGCACTCCCACCCCCATTTAGATGAAAGCTAAGAGATGCCAATGCTGTGTTTTTACTGACATAGATTTCTTTGAAGATTGAGAGCTCGAGTGAAGAGAAAAACTCCACCTTCCCATTTTATGAACAGCTGCTGGAAACCTGTCAGGTTTTTGGCACTTTAAGGTCTAAGGCAGACTTTCTTGTTTTGGGTTTTTTGTTTGTTTTGGTATGTCTTAGAATAGTCAAATGCTATTTTGCCTTTCCTCCTTCAGCTGCTGAGAACCTGTGCCGATGTCTTCCGTTTGGTTCCTTTCATGATATTTATAATCGTGCCCTTCATGGAATTCTTGATACCAGTGTTTCTGAAACTCTTCCCGGATATGTTGCCATCAACTTTTGAAAGTGAATCCAAGAAGGTATGAAGGGTTTAAACTTTTTTTTGATATTAACATTTTGCACCAGTGTGGTACATATTATCACCAAAGAATCAATATTGATACATTATTATTACCTAAGCTTAAACTCTGAGAGAGGGAGAGAGAGAGAGAGAGAGAGAGAGAGAGAGAGACGGTCTTGATCTGTAGCCCAGGCTGTTCCTGAACTCACTATGGAGCCCAGGTTGGCCTTGGACTCATGGCAATCCTCCTGCCTTAGCCTCCCAAGTGCTGGGATTACAGGTATGTGCCACCATGCCCAGCTTATATGGTGCTGGGGAATCAAACCTAGGGCCTAGCGCTTGCTAGGCAAGCGCTTTAACCACTGTGCTGTTTCTCCAGCCCCTCCAGCTCACTTTGACTTGCCCAGGCTGGGTATGAGTTAGCCATCCTCCTGTCTCTGCCTACCAGAGTTCTGTGGTTACAGACCTGTGCCACCAGGCCCACCTAGGTTCATATTTTCATGGTGTACAGTTCTGAGGGTTTTGTAAATGTGTGATATTAGGTGCATGTCATTACAGAATAGATTCACTGCTCCAAAAATGCCCCGTGTCCCTCTTGCATATCCCTCCTCTGTTCCCACCCAAAGCAGTGGCAGCTGCTGACTGGTTTGCTGTCTCTAGTTTGCTTCTCCAGATTGTCATGTACTGGACATCATATTGTGCATAGTGTTTTCAGACTGACTTCTTTTAGTCAGCCATATTCATTGTTCTTCTAAGGAGAAAGTAAGAAGATAGATTTTGTGGAGAGGGAAAGGGAAAGGGGGAAGGTTCAGAGGAGAGGAAGGGGAAAGGGGTGAAATGTGTAAATGAATAAATGAAAAAATTCTTCCAAGGGCTGAGGGTATAGCTCAGTGGTCAAAGTGCTGCCTAGAATGTGCAAGACCCTAGTTTGATTTTCTAGCACCACATAAAGGTTAGGCAGGCCTGCATAAAGAATGACAATTTTGAGTCATTTGTAGGAAAATGATTGCACTTTGACATCATTATGCTCAGAGAAATGAATCAGACTCAGAAAGTTAAATATCATGGTTTCTCTAATACAAGAAACCCAAGCCTAAAAAAAGTAAGTTATGAAAGAAAGTAAGAAGATGGACTGTGGGGTCAGGGGTGGGATGAGAGTGAGCGGTCAGGAAGGGGAAAGGGATGCTATGTTTAAATTAAAAAAAAAAATACTAACTAGATCTGTAATCTGAGCACTCAGGAGGGTGAGGCAGGAGAATTGCCATTAGTTTAGGACCAGCCTGGGCTATGGAATGCAACCCTGTCTCAAAAAACAAAACAAAAAGTTCTTCTAAGTCTTTTCCCTTCTTATAAATCATTGAATATGTGTATGGATATACCATGGTCTGTTTTTCTGTCCTCCTCTTCTGTAGGGTTGAACTCAGGGCCTTCACCCGAAGCTACTCCTCCAGCCCCTTTTGATGTTTTTATGTTTTGTTGTTGGGGTTTTTTTTTTTTTGTTGTTGTTGAGATAAGGTTTTGATAAGTTGCTGAGTTTCCCAGACTGGGCTGGAACTGTGATGCTCCTGCCTCAGCCTTCCTGCCTCTTAAGGTTACAGGACTGTGTCACTGGGCCTGACCGGACAGTAGCCGTCATGCAGAGTGTGTGTGGTGTCTTGCTGTTTTTCCTTCCACTTCTCTTGTAATGTTGAGCATATTTTCCTGTGTTTTTGCTCATTCATTGAACAATATCTTTGAAAGCACAAACACTTGCATGAGGTCAAGTTTGTTTTTATCTTTCTTTTGAGACAGGATCTTGCAAGCCCCCCAGGTTGTCCAGGCTGGGCTCAACCTGTGACTCTCCTGCCTCTGCTTCTTAGAGTACTGGTCTTTTTGTGTATTTATTTATTTATTTATTTATTGAGACAGGGTCTTGCTCTGGAGCCCAGGCTGCTCCTGAACTCACTATGGAGCCCAGGCTGTCAGAGTACTAGTTGTATAGCTCCAACCTGGGTCAGGATTCTTCTTTCACTGATCATGCTTCTGGTGTTGTAGCCAAAGTGATGTCACCAAGCCCAAGGTCTCACTACATTCTGTACTACTTTTTTTCTAGAAGATATATCTATATTTATATCTCTAGCTAGCTAGCTAGCTACATCCTCTGCCCTTTATTTACTTATTTATTTTGAGACAAGATCTTGCTGTGTAGCCCAGGCTGGTCCTAAATTTGTTGCGTAGCCTAGGCTAGCCTTGGATTCACAGCAGTCCTCCTGCTTCAGCCCCCCAAGTGCTGGGATTATAGGCATGTGCCATCGTGTCTGGCTTATGTGGTGCTGAACTCAGGGCCTTGCACTCACTAGGCAGGTGCTCCAGCTGCTGTGCCATTCCTCCAGCCATTTTCTATTTTTGATTTTGAAATAGAGTCTCACTAAGTTGCCCATGGGGGATTAACCTTGTGATCCTCCTACCTCAGCTTCCCAAAGTGGTAGGATTACAGGCCTGAACACTGGGCCTGGCTAGTTATACATTTTTACGTGCAGCTTTATGATCCATTTAGAGTTAGTATTTTTGAAAGATGTAATATCAATGTCTAAAATTTTTTGCATGTTAATATCCAGTTTTGTCAGCACCATTCATTTAAAAAGAAGCTATCCCTTCTCTACTGATGTTTAACTGTAAAGAAAACAAGGCCACAGTGGCTGTCATGACTGACTAAGCAGAAGGCATGACGCCCTGATGGAGCCCTTTGGTGCTCTGCGCAGCCCGGGAGGAGGCCTGTGCCCTAGGGAAGGCCCAGGCTGAAACTCAGACACCACCTTCCTCCTGTCCGCTTTGCACCGCTGTGCTGGACAGCGCACAGGGTGTGGGTGCAACACGGTGGAGGACAAAGAGGGCAACTTGTAAGTCAGTGGGACTTGGAAAATATTTCACAGAAGAAGTAATTTTGGAACTAGGACTTAAAGAGTGAGTTGAATTTTCCCAGAGTCTTTGAAAGGTGTTCTGGATAAAAACAGTAATGCTTAAACTGGAAAAGGGGCGAGGGTGGAAGAATGGCTCAGTGTTAAAGCACAAAGTACCTGAGTTCAATTCCCCAGGAATACATCAGCTGGGTGTGGTAGTGCATGCCTGTAATCCTAGCACTCGGAAGGCTGAGGCAGGAGAATTGCTGTGAGTTCAAGGCCAGTCTGGGCTCCAAAATGAGTTCAAGACCAGCCTGCCTGGGCTACAGAGTGAGACCCTGTCATTAAAAAAAAAAAAAAAAAAAAAAATGGAATAGAAGATAAGAGAGTATGATGCCATCTGCCAACACTGGCTTGTTCCTTATGGTTGGAGTGGGCAATAAATGGGGATCAGTGGCAGGAGACAGAGGTGGTGTGTTGGGGAAAGTACCACAAAAAAAAAAAAAAGGAAGGAAAGAAAGAGAACTTTGCTGGCAGGAAGGACTGAAGAGGGCAGATAAAGGGAAGTAATTTTATTTTTTGGAAGATAATTTTAATTTAATTTAAATTTATTTTATTTTTATGATATTGAACTCAGACCTCTGTACTCAGCTATATCTTCATCCTTAAAAAATTTTTTTTTGAAACAAGGTCTCAATTAAGTCATAAATTGCTTGGGTTGGGCTTAAACTTGTAGTCTCCCTGCCTCAGCCTCTCGAAGTATTGGGATTATAGGTGTATACCACCTGACTGTGAAGGTGAAATTTGAAGTAGTGGTAGGTGAAATGATTAGGCCTATGTTTCATTTTACCTGTTTTTTTTTTTCTCCCTGTGCTGGGGATTGAATTCAGGGCTGTGTGTGTGCCAGGCAAGGAAGCATTGTACCACTAAGTGACATGCCCAGTCTCACTGGATCTGTGTTCTAGAATAACAATCTGCTGGGCGTAGTGTCAAACACCTAATCCTGGCCCTCTGAAAGAGTGAGGCAGGAGTATTCCAAGATCAAGCTCAGCCTGGGCAGTTCAGTGACAGCAGACCCTGTCACAGAAAGGGGCTGGGAAAGTACTGAAGAGAGCTGAGCCCAGGGAGGGAAATCCGGTGGAATGCGATGGCAGTGGCCAAAAGGAAAGATGGCTGAGGATCAATTAGGAAATTGGTAATAGGAATAAAGACATAAAGATACATTTGAAATACATTTATTTATTTTCTTTTCTTTTTGTCAAGCTGAGAATAAAGCTCAGGGTTTCACATCTACTCAGCAACCACTGTACGTCTGAGCTTCACCCTCACCTCCTAATCTCAGATACATTTAAAGGGTAAAATAAATGAAATATTTAACTGCCAAGTAATGATTTAATTTAATTACATCTCAAGTAATTGGGATCTAGGACTTGTTGGGCATGATGACACATGCCTGTAATCCTAGTACTTGGGAAGCTGCAGCAGGAGAATTGCCTTGAGTTTGAGGCTATCTTGGGCAACATAGTGAGTTTAGGACCATCCTGGACTACAGAGAGATACCATCTCACAAAAAGAGGATCTAGGGTCTAGAAAATGCCACAGTGTTCTGAGGAAAATGTTAGTGGATGCAGGGAGATGAGAGATTGGGGGGGGTGGGCAGGGAAAGTGTTATATCTAAATCTCTTCTTCTTTTCTCTCTCTCTCTTTCTCTCTTTTTCTTTTTGTGGTGCTGGAACTGCTACCCTTCATATCAGGCTATGCCCTAGCCCATCTTTTGGTTTAGGATTTTTGAGACAGAGGTTTATTAAGTTGTCAAACTTGTGATTCTCCTGCCTCAGCCTCCCAGAGTGCTAGAATTACAGGCCTGTGCAACCAGGCCTGACTGTTTTATATAAGTCTTATTTTTTTTCTGAACACCACTTTTTCTCCAAACATACCTGTAATATAAATATAGGATGCATGTTTGTATTTTTAAAAATTATTTTTGAGATAGGGTCTCGCTGTGTAGCCCAGGCTGGTCCTGACCTCACTGTGGAGCCCAGGCTAGTCTTGGATTTGGCAGACCTCTTGCCTCAGCTTCCCAAGTGCTGGGATTACAGGTGCCACCATGCCCAGCTTTATGTGGTGCTGGGGAATCAAACTCAGGGACATGAGCTTGTAAGGCAAGCGATTTAACTGCTGAGCTATTCCTCCAGCCCTCCATTTAAAAATTTTAAATTGCAAGGCTGGATGTGGTGGTGCATATCTATAATCCCAGCATTTGGAATACTGAGGCAGGAGGACTGCCATATGTTTGAGGGCAGCCTGGGCTGCATAGTAAATTGAGGAATAGCCTGAACTACAAAGTGAGACCCTGTTTCAGTAAATCAAACAAGTAATTGCAGTGGAACTTCCGGTCAAGATGGCGGCTGAGTAATAGCGCTGCACAATGCCTCCTCATTGACCCACATTAAAAGTCGAGAATTTAGTTAGAAAAAGTGTGTTCAGTGTAGCTAGGAAAGAGAGGAGCATCCCTAACAACTGAAAGGAGGCCAGGGAAAAGTCAGAAATTCTGAAGGATCATGGAAAGCAGAGAAAAAAAAAAAAATCCCAGCAGCCCAGGAAACAGCTGCAGCTGGCTGCAAATGGCTGGAGCCACAGGCAGCTGCAGATAGAGGAAAGCTCATGTGGGCCCAGAACATCTGACGGACTTGGGAGAGTAAAGAACACCCCAACAATGGACAGGAGGCTGCAGGCGGGTCAGAAATCCTGAAGTCACATTGGAAGAGGACGAAAAAAGCAGCCGACTCAGTGCAGCCCCAAGCTGCCAGCACCCACAGACCACAGAGGGAGGAAGGTCTGGAGCCAGAACCTCAGCCCGAGGAAAGTGCCGATCTGGAGAAGTGGGAATTGTCGGCAGCTGGCGGCCCCAGCCTCCGAAACACCAACATGCAGGTAGTGGGTACTACAAATGCAGCGTACGCTCCCCCTAGAAAAGGCCCTGGGATTCCAGATCAGAAACAGGGCTCAGCAGCCATCACAGGCAGTGACATCAGCAGGAGCCATTTTAAAAAGAAGGGGGGGGGGGAAGCCCAAGACTGAACCCTTTAGAGTAAAAGAAAGCTCAGAAGAGCACATCAGGGCTTTGGGGGTCACCCTTAAACAGTGCCTAGGAAGAAACTGGCACAAGCAGCAGAAAGGAGAAAACAGGGGGAAAAGGCTACTGATTCCCCTGAACAAGTCAGGGCCACCTCTGCTCTGAGGGTGGAGAACCCTGTCCTGGGAGTGGGAAGCCAGGACAGATGGAGAGCTTTGCTGAGTTGACCGGGGGGGGAACAAGACACCTCAAAAAGGGGGATCATCGCCCCATTCCTCCAGCATGTGACAGAGGCTTCCAGTTCACCGCTGCCCTGCACGCCATAGGCATCTAGGACCAGAAAGTCAATCGCCTGTCCATCCCATGAGCCAGAGGCTTCCAAAGGCTTCCAGGGAATTACATCGCCCTGCCAATCCTGAGCCCCTGAGGCTTCTGACCGGGAATTCCATCGCCCTTTCTGTCCCTTGGGCCAGAGGATTCCAGAGGCATCTAGGACTGGGCCTTTGCCAAACCCTTCTTTCCTGCACACCAGAGACAGCCAGAGATAGCAGAACCATGGGAAAACGTGGTAACAAATCTCCTACAAAAAGACCTGACACCCCAGAAGATGATACCAGGGATACTGAAATTGCAGAATCTATAGATGAAAATGGCAAAAATGATGGTAACTTCTGGGTCCAGATATTCATTGAATTAAGGCAGAAATTAAAGCAGGAAATAGAGAGCACAAGAGCTACACCAAGACATAGCTAAGCAAAAAGCAAGCCTTGAAAAGCTAAAAGAGGAGACCATAGAAGAAATATACCAGAAGATAATGAAGGCAATACAAGAAATTAGAGAAGAATACAATGCAGATATTCAGAAAGTGAAAAAACACACAGGTAATAATAAGCAACCACATTAAATATCTTCAGAACAGAATGTCAGACCTAGAAAATAAAGTGACTGAGCTGCAACATACAGGCCATGAAGAACACAAAGTAAATAAGAAAGAAAATGAATCATTACAATGGCTGATAGATGATTCAAGGAGAAACAACCTCAGAATTACAGGAGTCCAGGAGAAGACTGAGGACAAAACAAAAGGCTTAAAGAACATGTTTAATGAAATTATGGAAGAAAATTTCCCAAGTCTAAGAAAAGAAATGAATATGGAACTATTGAAGGCATATAGAACACGAAACAACTTTGATAAGAAGACATCCTCATCACGACACATCATAATTAAAATCCTAGAAACCCAACACAAAGAGAAAATACTAAAAGCGGTAAGAGAAAACCAGAAGGTGACCTACAAAGATAAGCCCATCAGGATAACTGCAGTCTTATCAATCCAGACTCTAAAAGCCAGGAGATCATGGAGCAATGTCATCCAAGCACTAAAAGAACATAAATGCCAACCAAGACTGCTATACCAGCAAAATTATCTTTTAATTTAAAGGGAGAACTTAAAACTTTCCATTATATAGACAGCTTAAAGGAATTTGCAGGCACTGAGCCAGTACTGCAGAGAATACTTAAAGGAAACTTAGAAAGTGAAAGGGAGGCCAGTGACACTAATGACCCCAGAGGAGAGCGACAATAGCTAGAGGAGAATGAACTGAGAAAAAGTATGTTAGTAATCAGTGAGATATGAGTAAATAAGTTATGAAAGTTAAAAAATTCTGAAATAACTAAATTTGCCTTCATATCTGTTACTTTATTTATGTGGTATAGATTTAAGTTCATTTAATGTAGCAATGTGATATAGTTTTAACTTGTTTTATTGTAGCAATTCACTTATTAGGTCACTGATGAAAATTTATCCTAAGAAAACTGATTGATATAAAGATAACCCTGTGAATGTACAAATATGTACCTTCCAGTATTCAGCTAAGGCATTTGAAATTTAACATTTTTTTCCTTCTTTCCCAGATTTACTAGTCTTTTGAACTACATGCTTGTAGTTATTTTCTAATGTGAACTGGTGGGTAAGGCCTGGTTTAAGAATAGTAACAAAGATATAGCAAAATATAGAAAAAAAAACTTTTGGTAAATATCCCAATAAAGGGTTTGGTTAGATTCAGAGAAGAGGCATCAAGATTTAACTACTGCGACCCATTCGAGGAATAGGAAGCTGAGTTAGATTGGTGACTTAAGTGAAATGATTTAGGTGCAGAAGATTAATATGTTAAACACTGTATGGTTTCTCTGACTTGGAAAACCCAGAACACAGACATTCTATAGAACCACATGAGGTGATAGCCAGAGTTGGGGGAAGGGGTAGGGAGGGGGCAGGCGGGTCAAAAATGGGAAGGGATTGTAAAGTTGATGTGATACATATGTGCACGAAATACCCAAATTCATTGTAAGTACTATGTACTATGTATGAATATTAATAAAATAGTGGGAAAAAAGTAATTGCAACGAGAGACACCTTACTAATAGTGCACCTCAAGACACTCCCCTGTCTTCCAGCAGACTTCCCCCATCACTCCCGCCACTTTTTCCCTCACAGCACCTGGGGTGGAATCCAGGGCCTTCCCACTATGCTACGTCTTCTGCCGACTTTTTGGTTTTGATTTTGAGACGAGTTCCGTAAACTGCGAACTTGCGTAGTGTGGAGTTGAACTCTTAATCCTCCTGCCTCAGCTTCTCGGAATACTTGGATTATAGAACTGCCCCATCTAGCTTGGCTGCTTTTGCTACTTTTTTTTTTCCAGACAGGGTCTCACTCTGTAGCCCAGGCTGGTCCTGAACTCATTATGGAGCCCAGGCTGGCCTTGGACTCATGGCTATCTTCCTGCCTCAGCCTCCAGAGTGAGGAGATTACAGCCTTGCACCACCACGTCCAGTTTCTGTGGTGCTGAGGAATCGAACTCCAGTCTGTGTGCTTGCTACGCAAACGCTTTAACCTCTGTGCCATCCCTCCAGCCCTCTTGCTACTTTTTAAGGCAGTTCTGGAAGGCCTCTTTCATGAGTGTCTCTACAAAATGTGACTAAAAAACAAAACAGTAAATGTTGTCAAATACCATACAGTGGAACAGCATCTGGCGCAAAACACGAGGATACATCCTCATCCACCTGTTCTCTGGATCTCGCACTGAGACTTCTGGCTCCTCCCCGAAGTCAGAAAGACCCTGTGATGTGAGCTCTTTGAATGAATTCAGGCCACGAAGGCCACCATGACAGTACAACTAAAGATCCCCAAGAAAGAGCCTGCTGGCACTCTTCAGAGCGCCGAGGATGATGCAAGCAGCGTGTGTGTTGGTGGGGTGGCGGGGGGAGACGGGGGTATTTTAAGGGAGATTAGTGGCAACCTATCTTTAATTGTAATAAAATGTTACAAAATTATCACAGTGTTTTTTTGTGTCAGTCGCAGAACATGCTTGCTGTCTCGGTTTGTTCTGCGGTGAGGGGACCGGAGCAGCTCTCAGTTCATGTTGGTGGTGGCTCTGTGCACTTCTCCTTCATAGCAACGGTCCGTTCTCCCTTCACATGAACTCGTCCAACTGCCACCTTGTCACTAACCACTAGTGTTTGTCTCCCACTGGGCTGAGAGCTCCGTGAGCACAGAACCCTTTCCTGTTTTTCTTATGTTCTCCTCGTGTCTTGTACATGGTACGAAATAAGCAGAAGGATGTGAGGGAAGGAAATTGGTGGTTAAATGAGGTCTGACCTTGAATGGCTACTCTGTGATTCTTGATTTTTTTGGTAAATTATTTCAGATCACTATAAAAATTAGTAATCCCTGTTCTTGGCTGATTATTAGGTAACTTAAAATATAGATAGATGAATGGAGTTCTGCTTTAGTTCACCCCTGATCATCCTTACCATTTTTTTTTTTAAATGCCACCACCTTGCACTTCTACTGATGAACTAGTATTGAGAAGTCCTGGCTAAGCCAGGCGTCATGGTGCACACCTGGAATCCCAGCACTCTGGAAGGCAGAGCAGGAGGACTGTAATTGCAAATCCAGCCTGCTCAACTGAGTGATTTAGTGAGACCTTGTCTCAAAATAAAAATAAAAAGGGCTTGAAGATGCAGCTCAATGTGAAGGCCCGGGCTTGATCCATAGTACCACAGGAAGGAAGGAAGGAGGGAAGGAAGGACCAGTGTAGTTTCCTTACCATATACGTTTAATTCTCTTCCGTTTCTCTTCTGTGTAATGCTTTTCCCGTACCTGTTATAGCACTTTAATCACTGCTTTGTATTTATGTCTGTTTTCCATTTAAACTCTTATTTTACTTAGAGTTGATTTCCTACTTCTCTTTGTTTGTAGAGCAAACTCAGGCTACTCAGACCATGAGTTTGCTCAAGTAGCAGCTTACTTGGCTACATGGCTTATATGAGGTGACAGGTAGTATCTTGAGCCTGGCCTCGTGGTGAAGGCTTATAATTTCAGCATTATGGGAGGCTGAAGCAGGAGACTACAAGTTTGAGCCCAGCCCAGGCAACTTTGCAATTTAGAGAGGCCCTGTCTCAAAAATAAAAATGAAAAAGAGGTGGGATGTAGCTCAGTTTGAAAGGTGAAGGTTCTGTATTCCATTGCCAGTAGGCGGGAACGTGAGAGAGAATTTCATAATGACAGCTCTCCATTCAAGGGACCCTGGGTCTATCAGATACTTAGGATTGTTGTATTAATGAGAAATAAATGTAAGATTTTATACTTGCTTTGTTTTCAAAAAACCCTCTCAGTTAACTCTGCCAATAATGCAAGATGTGTTCTAGGGCTGAGAATACCAAAATTGTAGTTATTTCTCTTGTCTTTTCCAAGTTAACCAAGAATAAACTGGTCCCTTTTTTCCTACTAAGGAAGAAAAACAGAGGAAGAAAATGGCTGCAAAGTTGGAAGTAGCAAAATTCCTTCAAGAAACAATTACAGAAATGGCCAGGAGGAACAGAGCCAGGCTGGGAGAGGCCTCCACGCAGCTCTCGTCCTATGTAAAGCAGGTGCCTGTCCTTTGCGTCATCCCAGACAGTGCTGGGCTGGGGTTCCACCACAGAGGCAGGGCGTCGTGGATCTCCCCAATTGTTCATAGTCTTTGAAATTGCAAATATGTAAGTCAGAAATATACAGTATTACAAGCATTTAAGATTGTGAGCATTTACATTTTATTTTTAAAAAGTCTACCTTAAAGTAATGATTCTGTTCAGGATCATAACTTCTTGGAAAGAATGGTAGAACTAGAGTCAAACTTTTGAACTCCTCTTGATTATTTTTTTTTTTTGTTGTTGTTGTTTGTTTTTGTTTTTGGTACCCCAGGTGGGACACGAAACTCCTCTTGATTTTTCAGATGAGTTTGTCTGACGGCCAACAGATTTCTTTAGTCCTCTTGGAACCACAAGGCCCATTTCCAGGCAGTAAATGGAGCCCATAACTGCTTTGACATCCCTTTTGATAGTTAGCTGGGAAAGGGACATTAAGTAGAAAACATTTTAATTAGCCTTTTGTCCTATTGCTTAGGTGCAGACGGGCCACAAGCCCAGCACAAAAGAGATAGTCCGCTTTTCCAAACTCTTTGAGGACCAGCTGGCCCTAGAGCACCTGGACCGGCCTCAGTTGGTTGCCCTTTGCAAACTGCTAGAATTGCAGACTTTTGGAACCAACAATTTGCTCCGCTTTCAGCTCCTGATGACATTGAAGTCTATAAAAGCTGACGACAAAGTAAGAGCCTTGTGGCAGCTGTGAGGATCCCAAGGCACTGGGAAGCGTGGTAGGGGACCTTTGTTGTGAAGTACAGTAGTTTCTGTCATGGCCTGATTCTGGAAAAATGAGTAGCTTAAACAAACATTACCATGACAACTTGAACCTTGGTTATTCATTTTGAGGTTTGTTGTACCTGGAACTATTTTCTTTTCTTTTTTGAGACAGGGTCTTGCTCTGTAGTCCAGACTAACTAAAATTCACTGTGTAGTCTAGACTCGCCTCTAATTCACAGAAATTCTTCTGCCTCGGTCTCCTAAGTGCTAGGATTATAGGCGCGCACCACCACATTCAGCTTGCTTCTTTCTTTCTTTCTTTCTTTCTTTCTTTTTTTCTTTCTTTCTTTCTTTCTTTCTTTCTTTCATACTGAGTATTGAACCCTTGGCCTTTGTACTAAGCCACATCCCCAACCCTTTGTGATCTCTTTTTATTAAATTTTGAGACAGTTTCACTCTAGTCACTAAACTCTCCAGGTTGAGCTCAGCTCAAACTTGTGATCGTCTTATCTCAGCCTCCTAGAATGCTGAGATGACAGGTTGGAAACGTTTTCTCAAGAAGGCTATCACAAGTGATCAGAACTGTGGATGTTTTAGCTAGGACTAACCTAAAGCAGGTAGGAAGCACAGGGAAGGAGGTAGCAGCCCAGGAGATTTCTGGCAAGGCTCCACCCCCACCCTCTGCTCCCTTCCTGAGAAGCTGGTGCCAAAGCAAATGTTCTGTGGGGCAGGCTGGCCTGGGGAGAAGTGCTGGTAGACTATGATGCTGGGAGGTAAAGCAGAGCTAGACGTAGTCTAGAGGCACCTCTTGGACTGTAACTACTAATTAGACTCCTTTAAAAGCTGGAGAGAATGTTTCCTCAGTTTAAATTGGCTGCTATAAAGCATTCTACCTGAGGGAGCAGGTTTCCCAGAACCCAGCAAGCGTGAGCCCATTGACCTCATTCGGATTTCAGGGGGCTTTTAAGACTTCAGAATAAACATGAGTGGTCCCAAAAGCACCACTGTTTTGAATCACACTACATAGAAACTGTTATTTACTTATTTATTTATTTAGAGATAGGGTCTTGCTCTGTAGCCCAGATTGGTCCTGAGCTCACTGGTGTAGCCCAGGCTGGCCTTGGACTCAGGGCAATCTCCTGCTTCACCTCCCCGAATGCTGGAATTATAGGCATGCACCACCATGCCCAGCTTTATTTGGTTCTGGGGAATCAAAATTAGGGCCTTGCACTTACATGGCAAGTGCTTTAACTGCTGTGCCATTCCTCTACCCCTTTGTTATTTATTGAGGGTGTTTTGGGGACCAGAGAGTTAGGGCCATTCCTGCCTGGTGTAGTGATAAGGGGACAGTAAGGAAAAAATGTACTGAGACATGCAACACGTAATATTTTAAAGCCAGCCCTGGTAGTACAAGCCTATAATCCTGGCACTCTGGTAGACAGAGGTTGGAGGAGTGCAAGTGTGAGCCCAGCTGGCATAACCTAGCACCTTAGTGAGACCCTGTCTCAAAAAAAAAAAAAAATCAGTAGATATCTTAAAAGATTTTTGAAAGAAGTGGGTTTTTTTTTTCCTCTAATGAATTATAAAGAAGCCATGGAAGGAAAAGGAGATGTCAAGACAGAATGCGAATAGAGGGGAAATGCTTAATAACGTGTTGGGGAGGAGTTACCTAAATAGTTCTATTATTCATATCTGTTAGCAGTATTACTTTAATGTTGACTGTCACTTTTTTAAAAGTCAGGTTATTTTGTAGAATCTTAGCCATGGCAGGGAACAAAGGATTAAAGCATCGGTTTTCAGGTTACTACTGATTTGCTCGAAAGTAAGAATTACAGACAATTGGTATCAAAGATCCAATGCATTCCTTACTTTTCTTGCAGGTAATTGCCAAAGAAGGGGTGAAGGCTTTGAGTGTGTCAGAGCTGCAAGCCGCCTGCAGGGCCCGGGGGATGAGGTCACTGGGTCTCACCGAGGAGCAGCTGCTCCAGCAGCTCACAGAGGCAAGTGGCTGTGTCCAGGTGCCTTTTGCAGGGTGCTTCCCGGTGCTTTGCACAGATCTGCCTGGGCTTTTTTTCCTACTTTGCAAATTGTATTTGCCAGCTTTCTATTGCTCTGACAAAATATCTGAGGTGATTAACTTATAAGGGGGACATAAGTATTTATTTTGGCCCATGGTTTTCAGAAGTTTCAGTCCATGGTTGTTTGGCTGTGTTGCCTTGGGCCTGTGGCAGCACAGTACGTTATGGTGTAAGTGCATGGCAGAGGCCTATCCAGCCCATGGGGCCAGGAGGCAAACAGGAGAGAGGCTAAGGTTCCAGCAGCCCCTTCAAGGGCATTTTCCCAGTATCCTAACTTCTTTCTGCTAAATCTTTCCTCCTAAAGAAAGGTTCTACTGCTTCCCTAGAGCACCAGAGGCCAACCACCAAGCCTTAAGCGCATGAGCTTTTGAGAGACATGAAAGTTTGAAACCACAGCAAAAATAAACTGTGATACCTGACTTGCCTTATTTCATTGAACAGCGGGAGACTGAAGAGGCTAGATTGACTTTACACTTTGACCGAGATAAAGTGCTGTATTAGTTTTCTGTAATTGTCATTACAAACTGTAAACAGCATTAAAACAACTTACATTTATCCATGCCCAGGCAGAATTGCAAGTTTGAGCCCAGTCTGGACAAATTAACAGACTGGGCTCTGTCTGTTTGGGCTTTGGGACCCTGTCCCAAAATAAAAAATAAAATATGGTCTGGGGATGTAGCTCAGTGTTGGGGAATGGAACCCAGGGCTTTGTTTGCTAAACAAGCACTCTAATGGCTAAACTGTACCCCTTGTTCCATTTTTTAAATTCTTGATACCAGCCATTCTTACCAGAGTTAGAACCTCAGTGTTTTGATTTGCATTTCTCTTATTAGCCAGGACAATTTAGTGAGATCCTACCCCAAAATAAAAATGGCTGGAACATAGCTCAGTGCCGAGTGCTGGTCTGGCATGTACAAGTCCCCGGGTTCGGTCGCCAGGTCTGAGGTGAGGGAAGCTTGGCCAGTTTGATACTTACTGTAAAAACTTACATCGTCCTCATCCTAATGTTTATTATCTTTATTTCTTTAGTTAATGTGGCTGATTTATATGTATTTTTTTTTTTCCAGTACTAGGAGTTGAACCCAGGGCCATTGTTCTGAGCTATATCCTCAGCCCATCTGTCTGTCTATACTTTGAGACTAGGTCTCACTAAGTTGCTAAGTGTCTTGGCTGGGCTTGAACTTGGTGATCTTTGTGCCTCAGTCTCCCAGAGTACTGAGATTATAGGCCTGTACTGTCAGGTCTATTTTTTTGTTTTGTTTTGAACAATCTCACTATGTAGCTCGGGCTAGCCTCCCTGGGATCCTCTGTGTCAGCCTCCCACATGCTGGGCCATAGGTACGTGCCACTGCACCTGTCTTCTTCGTGTCTCCTGCCTTCTGAGAGAAGTCACCTAGCTGCTTTGTTCTCATTTGGGTTGAGGCTTACCTGAGTGTCCCTCTGTGGGTCTGCCAGTGAGCCCCTAGCAGCGAGAGGGCAGCTGCTGGGTACTGCCCAGGTGCAGAAGCCAGGAGGGTGGTGTTGCTGCCTTGACCTGCTGCATTAGGTGGGGTGGGGAAGCAGTGCGGGAGGGGTGGGGCTCCGCTCCAGCTCTCACATTCTGTGTGTCCATCATGCTTTCCTTCCCTTTCCTTCTCCAGTGGCTGGACCTCCACCTGCAGGAGAATGTCCCTCCTTCCTTGTTGCTCCTGTCCCGCACCTTCTACCTGATAGATGTGAAGCCAAAGCCAATTGAGATCCCACAGAATGGAGAGGTAAGTAATTAGGCTC
The DNA here is from genome assembly GCA_004027205.1 of Ctenodactylus gundi. Taxonomy (NCBI): domain Eukaryota; kingdom Metazoa; phylum Chordata; class Mammalia; order Rodentia; family Ctenodactylidae; genus Ctenodactylus; species Ctenodactylus gundi. The sequence goes on from PVKB01000979.1 coordinate 480,874, forward strand.
CTGGAGGAGCTGGATGTCCCATGCTGAGGCCTCTCCTCTGGTGTCTTCTACCTTCTGATAGCAGAATCAGGCAGTTCTTTTGGAATTTGACCTTAACATACCTATTTGCTTGTGTGTGTGTACGTGTGTGTGAGAGAGAGATTGAGTCCAGGGTCTTCACACTGATGTGTATACCCAGCCTATTTTTATTTTTGATTTTGAGAAAATATTTCAGTCTCAAAAAGTTGCTAAGTGGCCCAAGCTTGGCCTGAACTTGCTGTCCTCCTGTCTCAGCCTCCCAGAGTGCTGGAGTCACAGGCCCACGCCACTGGGCCCAGCTGACATGTCATGTAATCATTTGCTTGCTTCCATATGTATGCATGTTTGTATGTACGTACATATGGTACTAGGGATTGAGCACAGGGCCCGCTAACATAGTGCTCGTCCATCATGTGAGAAGTCCCAGGTTCCATTCCTCGCATTCCCTCTGTCCTCCACGACGCCACTTCAATTTCCTGCAGCCAGGGTCCTGCTGCTGCATCTAATCCAAGCTTTGAGTAGTGATCTTACTTTGCTCTTCTTAACCAGCTCATCTTCCTTTGCAGCACCCCCATCCCCTCTACTTTCTTCTTTTAAAACAAATGGGTCCTGTTCTGTGACATCTTATTTCATTTGTCTGGATCTCTTTTTATTTTTTTTTTTTTGAGACAGGGTTTCACTCTGTAGTTCGTCCTGAACTCATTATAGCCCAGCCTGGCCTTGGATTCACAGCAGTCCTTCTGCCTCAACCTCCCTAGTGCTGGCATTACAGGCTTGCGCCCCCACACCTAGCTTATGTGGTGCTGGGGAATCAAACTCAGGGCTTCGTGCTTGTTAGACAAGTGCTTTAACTGCTGTGCCATTCCTCCCTCCACTCTTGGTTTTAAAGCAAAGAATGGCTAGCCTGGAATGACAGTGTTTTGTGTTCTTTCAACTGATCATCATTTTTTGCCTTTAATCCAGCAGCTTTTTGTTTTGTTTTGTTTTGGTTTTTTGAGACAGGATCTCACACTCTAGTCCAGGCTGGCCTCAAACTCACAACAATCCTCCTGCCTCAGCCTCCGGAGTGTTAGGATTATAAGTGGGCACTACTACTTACAGCTTACATGGTCCTAGGGAATCAAGCCTAGGGCCTTCTGCTTGCTAGACAAGTGCTTTAACCGCTGAGCTATTCCTTCAGCCTGCAACATTATTTCTGATGTTTTACTGAGGAAGCAGCCCAGGTGGGCCCAAGCACTGGAGCACCGTGCTCTGGGCCCATCAGAAAAGGCCTCTTACTCTTTACTCTGTGGCTTCCCATGTGACTCAGACCCTGCATGAGTAAGAAAAACTGCTGTAGAAGATCCTACATGAGTGGGTTAGCAGTTTGTCTAAGTACTGAAGGTGAGGACCAGTCTTTTTATTTATTTTTTTGTGGTACTGGGGTTAGACCCAGAACCTTCACACTGAGTTACATCCCCCTCACCCCCTTTTTAAAAAATTTTTTTTGAAATGGTCTTGGTAAGTCCTAAGTTACCGAGGACAGGCTTGAACTTAGCATCCCAGAATCTTGGAATTATAGGGCTGTACCACTGGGATTAACTAATGCTAATTATTTTTGAGACAGGGTCTTGCTCTGCAGCCCAGGCTGGTCCTAACTCATATGGAGCTTATGCTGGCCCTGAACTCACTGTAATTTTCCTGCCTTAGCCTCCAGAATGCTGGGATTATAGGCATGTGTTACCATGCCTGGCTTTTTGTGGTGCTGGGGAATCAAACTCAGGGCCTCGAGCTTGCTAGGCAAGCGCTTTCACCACTGTGCCATTCCTCCAGCCCAGGCTAGTTAATTCTTAACAATAACTAGCTGTTCTACCATCACTCCCTAACCTCATCAAATACCTACTTTAATCCCACCCACTTTCCTTGTGTTGCTTACGGCCTTGAAAATGCTAAGCACACACACCAACACCTTGGGGATGTGTCTGGTAGTTGGGAATTGGGCCTTCACCTGAAGTTATGTCCTCAGCCCATTTCTATTTTTGATTATGAAACAGGGGCTAAGTTAGGCTCAAACGTGTAATCCTCTTGCTTCAGCCTCCCAGAGGATTATAGGCTTGTATTAACCTTAGGAGTTCCTGTTAGGCAGTAACTGCCATTTTACTCTGGTAGATTTACCAGTATATTAAAAATGAGAGACGTCAATTTTAATTAAGTCATGTCGATGCTATCAGAAGTCAGTGAGTCACTGAGAAGTAGTCATTTTTTTTAATACGGAGAACAGGCAAGTCAGTGGTTTGTTAATGACTGCATTTAAAAAACTATAGACTCTAGGGTTTACCTTTTGTATACAGTGTTCAAAACCCAAAGAGAAATAATACTGCATTGTTATTTCAGGGACATATTTCATGTGTTACTCACAAAGGGTGTAGTCAGGAGGAGGGAGCTAGGGATTTGGTGGGAAGCAGATCATACTGAAAGGCTTTGGCTACTGAGTTTTAAGAGCAGAAAGTTTACGCATCTGTAAAATGTTTCTCTCCTTAGGCCCCAAAGAAAGGCATGCCCCCAAAGCCCCCTGCATCCCCCAGGCCTGCGGAGGACATGGTGGACTTTGCACCTCAGGTGAAGGGAATGAAGGTGAGGCAGTGATATGCCACTTACATTACAGAGAATGTTAATTTCCTATAAATAAAAATACATTGAGATGGAATTTCAGTATAATAGCATTCCTTACTAAGGAATACTTACTGCTTAAAAGTTTATCATCTGGGGCTGTGGGTGTGGCTCGGTGGTACAGCACTTGCCTAGCATGTGTGATGCGTGACGTTCCATCCCTAAAACAACAAAAGCTTGGTATTCACCTATCCATCATTACTCGATTTTGCCTCTGTTGACATTTCCTAGTAATCAGGGTAGCAGGTCTCAGATTTTACTTTAAATCAGTGACCCAACTCTCCATTCTGATGTTTAAGGATGAAGAATTTCTGCCGCTGCCAAAACCAACTTCACCAGCCACAAAACCATCAACACCTATTTCATTACCCATCACTTCTAAAGAAGCTGTAAGTATCTAATTAAGAACCAAAATCAAAACGGAAAAACAGAAAACAGAACAGCCTTTCCATTAAGGTACCTTACCTAAGGATGGTGAGACCCTAGGATTTTAACATTGCGAAACACAGCATAATTCCTGTCATCTGAACAGGAAGCTGTAGGCTAAAGTTTAGTCATCTTATAACCACTGTATTTTTTACTGTTAACCAAAACTTTGAAAAAGAAATTAGCAGCCAACGCAATGGTGGACTGGACCTGCACACGTCAAACCTAGAAGCTAATTACAATATAGGCAGGTCTCATTTTCTTACGCTCCAGATGGAAACACTTCCCGTATGTTGTTTCCAACAGGCATCTGATGTCAGGAAATACCAGCAGGAAACCAACTTAAATCTTAGGAGAGGAGAATGTCACTAAGAAATGCCCTGTCTGTCCATCCTGCCCTTTGGGTGAAGGAACCTGGGACAAAAGCTGAAAGCAGGTCACATACCGACAGTAGGGAGGTCACAAGAGAGCTGAACTGGCTCCAGAGGATGAAAGCCGCTGGCAGTAGAAGCCGTGGCACAGATAGGGGAGCACCCAGCGATCCCCGCCCCCCAGGCCTGCGTGTGTGTCTTGTTACTAAGGTACACCAAACTCAAATTTGACTTGGTGGTCTGTCATTAAGAAAAAAAGGGACTCTTGACAACTCCCATTTATCTGATTGCTACCAATGCCTAAAGTCCTTAATTTTTATACCTAGACACTCCAGGCCAAATCACAGATGACATCTCAGAACAGCAAGGCTAATTCAAAAGGAGCCTAAGGACTACTTGAGATGGAGCTTGCTCTCCCCACCCGCTGGCCCCCAAAGTGGTACCAGGAAGGACCTCCAGTTAAGGCTGTGCCTGGTGTCCGATAGAGGATCTGCCACTTAGTCCTGAGGTACTACTGAGGCCTGTAGCTATTCCAAATGTTGGCAGTGACACCCAAGTTCAGGCCATTTAGAGAAGTGCAACTGCAAGGTGTTTTCTGTGTACCATTATGTCACCCACTGAACTGTGTGTATAAAGCCCTGTCTCTACCATGTTGTTTTTGACAGCTTCCTATTTGTGTGCATCTTTTAAGGGAATGGAGTCAGAAGCCAGGTGTGCACTCTGGGAGGCTGAGGCAGGGCGATGGCAAGCTGGAGCTCAGCCTAGGCAGGAAGAGTAGGAATTTAGCTCAGTGTGAAGGCCCTGGGTTCAAGTCATACCAGCTGAACAACTTCCGATTGATCCATCCATGCCCTGGAAAACAAAGACCCTGTGAGACAAGATACATACTTTCCAGTAAGATTCTTCTGGATTAAAAGAAAGGAAAAATTTCAGACTAGCAAATGCTAAGTTAAACAGGCTTGGCTCCTGCTTGGCCACTCTGATGACACCATTTGCCCCATGCCCCGAGGGGCTGCAAGGAATCTGGGCGGTGACCACTGCCCAGCACATATGGCTTGCATTAGCCCTTATTTTGCTAGGAAACATAATTAAGGGTATAAAGCTTAAATTTTTTTCTGTGCTGGGTGTGTTTTTCTGGTCAGTTCATCCTTCCCAAGTAGGACTTTTTGTTAGTCATGGAGTGGCAAAGGCTTACTAATCCCCATGCGACCCAGGATCAGGACTAAACTCAAGACACTTATGCTCACTGTTGTTAACACTGGAAACTGGCAGACAGACTGCCACGCACTGACCAGGAGCTGTCTCCACTTGTGAATTCGAAAGCACTTAAATGAGAGTCAAGTCAAATAAATCTTGGATCTGCACTGTCTGGGACCACATAAATGCAAAATGTCACCAGCACTTCACAGCAGATCATGGACCTTAAAAGTGTACAGGGGACAAACCCCACCCTCCTGCTGTCCTCAGCAGGGGACTTCCCAGCTTTTTCTTTCCTCTGCCACCTGTCCTTCCCGGAAGATGCAGACACCTTGCTCCACCAGCTCCTGTCCTCTCCCTGGCACACTTCAGCCACTTTAACATCAGCCCCAGCAGGAAGAGAGTTGGCCTGTCTCGGACAGAAACATTCTGCTGTAATAGAACAGCTGGCGGTACCTGACATCTCTAGTCCTTCACCAGTGCCACACCTACTTCTGTACTTTCAGTGGTGATGTCCAGTTGGTGCTCCGTAATGCTAAACCTAGGCCAAAGACTCCCTGCTCACCCGCAGGCCGCACTCCCAGGTAAGGGCGCAAGGCTGCTGCTACTAGAGCAGAGCAGCACCTCAATCCTGACGGGGTTTTAGCTTGCTGGCTCCACCCAGTGGTGGCTGATAAGCAGTGACTTTGTTAGAGTCAAGATGGATTTCTTGCTTCATTTGCTCTTCAGTCTTACCTGAGATCAATACATTACATTAGCAGAGCCAGGGGACTGTAGATCTCCAGGCCATGGCAATTAGGAAAGGCGGAAAGGCAGTATTGATTAATGCTGTGGTGTTCCCAGGCCCTAATCTGTTAACCCTCAGGAAACCAGGGCCTAGCGTCTTCATTCTGCAAACTGTACAACCTCCCGCTGGGAGCCAATCTGGTCATCTAAGTGAAGTGGCCATTTCATTTTCTCTCAGGTCAATCTCACTATCTTTTATTTGATAGCCAGCTTAGTCTCTGGGGAAACTTGTGGGTAACGTGGGTGGTAACATAAAGGACATCACTGGGAATATGACAGCCTTCTATTTCTTTAGTACCTCTAAAAGGCTCCTCCAGTTCTTTACACAACACTGTATGAGAGCAGGGCTGAGGCTGGAATCATGACCATTGCTGTTTTACAAGGAAAGAAACTGCTATATGGCCTCAAAGCAAATTATTTGAAGAGCTGAGTTCATTTCCTGGCTCTCTCCACCAAGTTATGCCTTCTTTAAACACAGACAAATTGTAATATGTTGACAGCTGCATAGTTAAAGAACAAAGGAAAGAGAGAATTTCACAATAGCGATTAACACTGCAGCTGCCAAGAGTCCGCAGCACTGAAAAGAACTGAGAGCAGTAATCCCACATTCCCTGCAGAAATGAAAGCACACCGGACTGTCTGCATTCAGCACAACACTGCAGAAGGAAGCTTTAAGGATAGAGGCTGAGTGCGCTGAACGAGAAGGTGTGTAGTGGTGAAATTCACTTGGTGAAAATAGTGACAACCGGTAGATGGCAGAAGTTTCCAAGCAGCCAAATAAATAAATAAATAAATAAATAAATAAATAAATAAATAGCATTAAAAAAAAATTTCCTTTCCTGCAGGATGGGGTGGAGTTTGTACAGGAAGAACTATTGGAAGCCAAAATCTGTGATAGACCCAACAGATGTAGATGCAGTCTGGTCACACACACACACACATACACACACACACACACACACACACGAATGGTCTGGGGGAGGATAATGAACATATTAGGTTGGGAAAGATGAAGCAGGGGACCTAAATGTGGAAGTTGCTGCAGGTGACAAATTCTCCCTCACTTGCCACAGGCCCTCTCCTCCAACTCCCTGCAGCTTGTCTACCCTCTTCTCCCTGGCACCCCTCCTCTCCCAGCACCCCTGGGCGGCTGGGCTTGGCTCTCTGCCCAGTATCTTGGGATCACAGACAGGAGGTTCCTGCCCACGAGGCGGCTGTCTGGGAGAGGCAGGAGGTTTGGTGCAGAGGTCCAGGTGTGAGACCCAGGAGGATGGGCGAGAAGAAAGATGAGGGAAGCACACACAGTGCCCGCTGGACAGATCATCCGGTCTGCCTCCTCTCCTGTGGACGTCTGCTCCCTTTTCACACAGCCCGGATAAAAATGAAGCAGCAGCAATTTTTATTGAGGGACCTAAACTGAAAATAGGTTTAGAACATAATTTAAAAAAATAAAACAGCAAAAGTAGCAAAAAATATATGACCTTTTAAAAAACATTTTCCTTTTTTTTTTTCCTTTTTTCTTTGTTTTTAATATATAGCAACTGATGCCTCCCAGCCACCAGGAGCATCTTACCCAATGGGTAAATCTCTGGTACGACCCTTTTAAAAAGACATGTAAATATATACTCAGATTTATACACTTTGTGTTTTCTTTGTAGCTATGTACAAAGCCCCCAGTTCAGGGCTGGGCCCAGGGCCATGTCACTCCTCCTGGTCTTTACCTCACCGTCCTCTGGTACCAGGTATTTGGTCAGCAAAGCAAATTAGTATTGGAATTAATTAGCCACTGGTACCATCCATCTGGAACAGAGGTCACCTTCATCCTAGGCCCAAAGCAGTGACCTCCTTACTGCTGTGGCCCCGAGGACAAGGCACCTGCCACCAGAATGCAAGGGGCTGACGGGTCCAGGTGAAACAAAGGACCAATACCAGAAGGCTTAGTGAGCTCTCACTCGTATGCCTCTATCCCCCCTCAGCGGCCCTCAGGCAGTGCTGGGCAGGGAGGGGTCTTGGTCCACCCCTTGGGAGGGAAGGAAGTGGCCACCAGCAAGTGCCCACCTCTCTGCTCCCTTCTCTCATGAGCAGGCTGAGAGGAAGGAGGAAGAGACAGGAGCCCAGCAGGGTGAAGGCAGGCCACACAGGAAGGCTTCTGGTACGTGGCTGGCTCCTGCCAGCAGGAAAAGGGAAAGGAAAGGGCAGTGAGTCCAACAGGGATCAATGGATGAGGGGCACTGCTGAGGGTGGAGTCTGGCGAGGGGGTAGTCAGCGTCGTTTGAGTCCGCCATTGGCAAGCTGGGTGGGATGTCGGGGTAGACAGGGCTCCTCTGGCAGCGGCTCGTGAGAGAAGACGGAGTCCTCCCCTGAAGAGCAGGTGGAGCTCCGGGTGTTGGGAAAGCTGGGTGAGTACTGGTCCAGGGGCATTGACAGGTCCAGATACTCCTGGGACAGGGAGGAGAAGAGCATATCAAGCAGTGTTTGCTCAGATGCCCTCATGGTACAGTACCTGCAGCCCAGTACAGGCAGCCTTACCTGGTTGGAGGTCAAGGCCACTATGCGGTCCAGATCTTCCACCAGCTGCTTGAAGGTAGGCCTCTGAGAGGGCACCGCATGCCAGCAGTCCCGCATCATCATGTACCTGTGGCAGAAGTGACACTCAGGCAGCTGGAAGGAGCAGAGTGCTGGGAGGAAGGCTAGGGAGGGCTGCCACCTCTGCCCAAGAGCCCGTCCCTCCCCAGGGCCCAGCCTCACAGCTCATTGGTGCAGTTAGTGGGCTTGTCCATACGATGACCCTCCTTCAGCAGCTTGAAAAGCTCCTCCACAGGTACACCAGGGTATGGGGAACCACCAAGGGTGAAGATTTCCCACAGGAGCACCCCAAAAGACCACCTGTTGGGTAAGCACAGTATTGCGCCTGAGGGCACAGAGCCAGACCATCCTGGCTTTCCTGTCTCCACTTTGAAAGGCAGCAGGACAAATGCCCATCCCAACTATTCCAGCCCTTGGCTCCAAGGGGAACACCTGGGGACAGGCGCAGCCCTGGCCTCTCGACCTGTGCAGACAAAGCCAGCACGGGCAACCACAGTGGGTTCTTGTCTCTGAGATGGATGGGGACTCTTAATCAGTCTGAGGGGGAAATTCTTCCTCCCATATATTCTTGACAGTTGCTTAATTCCAACTCACACATCACTCTGGTGGGTATAGATCCGGTCAAACAGTGCCTCAGGTGCCATCCACTTCACAGGCAGCCGGCCCTGCAAAGTGGCACAGGGAGATTGGGGGTGGCCCTGGGCAGGGAGGGGACCCAGGAGATGAAATGCACATTCTCAGCCTGTCCTCCCACACTACTACTCAGGCTGCAACCCAGCTGATGAGCACCTTGTGACAGAGAGCGCAGGGCAGGGAAACTCCAGGGATGGCACTTACATTAGTTGTCTTTTTATAGTAGTCAATGTGGTGGATGTCCCGAGCAAGGCCGAAGTCTGCAATCTTCATCACGTTGTCCTCGGTCACTAGGACATTCCTGGCAGCCAGGTCTCGGTGTATGCACTGCAGAGAGGATGGGAGGCGGGTAAGAGGCAGCAGCCCTCAGCAGTGCCCAGCTGGCTGTCCCCTCTACCCGGCAGCAGAATGCCTGACTCACAGGCCTCCTGCACTACTGTAACCACCTCCTTCCTCCACTTCCCTCTATACCGAACATCCCCAGCTCCAGACTTCCCAGTCCTTTCAGCAAAGTTTATATAGGCCTGTTCTGGTCTTCCCAACTCTGAACCCTTGGACTCTCACCCCCACAGCTGACACTTCAGGCACATGTCCAGCTCGTGGGCACTACCTCCCCCCATCTCCCCAGGCACAGCACACCCACAATGGGTGGGGGCTCACAGCAAGCCAGCATTTACTGAGCACCGAGAACTATACTTAATGCTCTCACAGACGTGATTTCATCGTATCTCCATAATAATCCTGCAACATAGGTATTATTGTTCTTAGTGTTGTAGTTGAAGGAATATAAGATGTTAAAACAGTTGCCTATGGCTAAGCACAAAATGAGAATGCAGATTTTGATCTAATTCAGTGTATCCCAAGGCCACTAGGCCATACCAGCTCTTCTGCCCGACAGCCCATGACAACACATGGGGTCAGTGCTCAAAACATCTACAGCGTTCCCCAAGGATGGGAAGTCAAAGGCTGAGGGGCCGGGAGGGCCGATCCTCATGCTGTCTCCACTCAGGGAAACCTCAGGTTCCACACCTTCTTGGAGGCGAGGTACTCCATGCCGCGGGCCACCTGGTAGGCGCAGGACACCAGGTCCTTGGAGGAGAGCTGCTCCTCAGGACTGTGGCTGGGGTTGTAGCAGTACTCTAGCCCCGGGGGCCGCCGGGCTTGCAGGTACTCCCGCAGGTTGCCCTTGGAGGCATATTCCACGATAACGTACAAAGGACCTGGAAACACAGGGTTGAAGAGTGGCAACTGAGCAGGTGCCAGTTCACCTGGGGGAAGCCCCATCCCCACCGTTCACTTGTTTCCCAAACTTCACTTCCCTTTCCAGAGAGATAAGGGAAAGTCACTACCACCCACAGAAAGTCAGAGAAATTCTTCAGAGTCCAGAGAGTTCTCAAGCAAACCTGGAGGTGAGCACCTCTCTCTTCTCTTCTCTCTCTCTCTCTCTCTCTCTCTCTCTCTCTCTCTCTCTCCCCCTCTCCTTTCTTTCCTTCCTTGTACTAGTGATTAAACCCAGAGCCTTTGCACTGCGCTATATCCCCAATCAACCATTTCCCTTTTACTTTAGATTTTGAGATAGGCTGTCATTTAGTTGCTAGCTAGGTCGCCCAGCTGAGTTTGAGCTTGTGATCCTCCTAACCTCAGCCTTCCAGAGTGCTGGACTTACAGGCCTGTGCCACCAGGCCCCGATTTAGGCCACAGTTATTTCCCTGTCCCTGTTTACACTGTGTGTGAACCTAAGTGTTTGTATTCTCAGAAGAGCACCAGCCCCAACCTGAGATATGCCCCAACTACTGCCAAACCAGCCGCTCTTCTCAACCTCTCCTTAGGGTGGTTGGGAGTTCCTGTCCCACAGCCCCAGTGCCAGCTAGGCCTGTGGGAGCTGACACTGGGCACCTACCATCCTGTGTGCAGGCCCCCAGCAGGTTGATGATGTTCTTGTGCTTCCCGATCATCTTCATCATCTCCATCTCTGAGATCAGATCTGACAGGTCCTTCTCCGTGGCATCCGCTTCACACAAAGCAGAAAGGAGGGTGAGGACCGGGCACTCTGGGAGGGAAGACAGCTAAAGGAAGGGGTGATAGAGGAGCTCCCTTTCTCTGAAACTTGCTTCTCTCCTCCCCTATCTCCTTGCCTCTTGCGGGGAGCCATTTCTTGCAACTTGTGGCAGTGAATGTGGTTGAGGATATGGTGAGAAAAACTGGCTAGTTATGGGATCTAGAAGGAGCGCCTGAGCATGGCCAAGTGAAACCAAAGAGCAAGGAAGATTACTTAGCAGTCTTGGGGTGCCCATCACTCCCAGATTCTCTGACTCAGGCAGTATAGTAGATTGGGCAATGAGAGAACCAGACGAGGTGCTCTAGTGGGCCAAGGCCTACCGTTTGCTCAGAAAGGGAAGAAAGGGCTGCTTTTGCAAGGACAGAAACTTCACTTACACTTCAACATCTTCACAGCCACTTTGGTCACACGGTTGGGTTTGTCCTTGTCCAGCCCAATGGCCTCTGCCAACACCACCTGCCCAAAGCAGCCCTCTCCTAGGGGTTTGCCTAAGACCAGTCTTTTGGGGGAAACAGAGAATGGTGTGAGTGGGGGCTGGTGCAGGTCCCACCTTTAGAGGCCACCCCAGTGCCACCTCTTCATGTTCCACCTGTCTGGCAGCACAGAGCAGACGGGAGCATGATTAGTGGCGGCTCATGCACTAATGAGTCCCTGCTATGAGGACAGCTAGCCAGGGTACCCTTAGAAGCTGGATATCGGAGAAGTACCTGTCCCGGGGCAGCTCCCAGCGGGGGTCTTCAGGAAGCTCATATTCAGAGACCCCTGCTAGCATTGGGGTCCCACTGGAGGACAGACGTGAAGGTCGAACCAGAAGAACTCCAGAATTCATGGATGCGCTGGAGTCAGCTGACACCTGCAAGGAAGAGTGGGGTCACCTTTCTAGCAAGGTGGGGGTAGGGGGAGCCTTCCTCACTGGGGCTCTTCACCATGGCCAAGGTTCATATGATGTCTTTTCCTAATACAAGAAGACAGCATGAGGCTAAAGGACCCAAGCTTTGGGGCTGATGGATTTCTATTAGCTTTTCTAAAGGTCTATTTAGTACTCAGAATTGAGCCTAGCACCTTCATACTAAGCTACATTGTCAACCTTCCTTTTTTATTTATTATTTTGAGACTGAATCTCACTGAGTTGCCCAGGTTGGGCTTGAACTTGCAATTTTTCCTGCCTCAGCCTTCCAGAATGCTAGGATTATAGGCCTGTGTCACCAGGCCTGGCTTCTAGGCTTTGTTTTACTCATCTTTTAAATAAGGAGACCAAACATACCTCTTCCTACTTGGCATCTGATAAATTTCCATCATCCTCACAACTCTACTCTTGCCCCAATCCTTATGGAAACCCTGCCTCACAGTATGGATTCCTGACCTGTGAAGCACCTGCCAAAGCTAGCAGTGTTGTGAGTGAAGGGTCGCTCCTCATGGTCACCTCTGGACCCTTTCCTCCCCGAGGGAGGGATGCATGGGAAGGAGTGAGCATCTGAGAACCCACTTCGGTCCTCCTGTCTACCTTGCACCTCTGAACCTGTGACTGGCCCTGGGAACATCAGCTGCACACTGAGTAGAGCGAGGATTTCTTCCAGTCCATATGCTGAGAGCAAGGGCCTCGTGGTTAGGACATGGGAGTGGAGAGATCCATGGGCTTGACCAGGGTGATGCCAGCCTGGTTTAGATGTTCCATTGTGTCTGGCCAAGAAGCCAGATCAAGAGCAGGGGAGAGGGCAAGGACCCTGTAGAGGTCATGGACACAGGCCCAGGGAGAGGAGGCGGCGGCAGTCGTGCAAATCCCCCATCTACTTTCTGTTACCTGTCTGCGCAGAGGGATGCTCTTGGCCAGCTTGTGCACGGCCATCTGACTGTGGAAGTCGCTCTTCTTGGTGCCACTCTTCATCTTGTAGATGATGACAGAGCCCACCATGCAGGAGATGAGGAAGGCCCCCGTGCAGTAGATGATGATCTCCAGGTACAGGGGTGAGGTCATCACAGCTGGTCTCTCTTCCAGGGCTGAGGCAGTGTGAACAGGCATTAGTAGGCTTGGGGCCTATCCACGAGGGGCCTGTCCACAAGGGCCCCTGTTCAATTAGAATCACAGCACCCAGCTCCTTTCCTTTAGGGATTTTTATGGAACAGAAAACGCAAGCCAGGTCCTAGCAAGGACTGGGATTCTGGCTTAGGGGATCATATGTCTTGTGAGCTCTGCAGCATCCTTAAACTGACTCAGAGTTCACAGAGGGATGGACTGGGCTATCCTGGTCCACAGCCTCCTTGCCTGGGTGGACACAGTACCAGGTAACCTACAAGGGGCAGCAGGAAGTCCTTTATGCACAGATACCTCTCTCAGTCTTGACTCTCAGGGAACTAGGCTCTCTCTGCAGAACCTCGGCACTGTATGCAGACACTTATCCCATGGGGACAGGTGGACTTGTCCCTAAGGGGCAGGAGCTCCTCAGGGGCAAGGTAGATGCCTTGTTCATTTGTGTATGGACTGGCATCTGTCACTCAATTTCCCTCAGACTGGGGACAGAGGAAGGGAGGGTGGAAACCAGCCCATGTCCTGGTTAAACACTCTACCACCTGCATCACCTCTGTTAGGTCAGACATGTAGATACTTATATCTGGTTAAACCACAGGCAAAATGATTTAATTTCAAAATATGTTTGGACTACTGTAGATGAAAAGCATAAAGTTTTTCTTTAAATAATTCTAATAGAATTCCATAAGCACATAAGACTTAAAACTAAAGGAAATGTGAAGTGAGAGGGCACTGTTCTATTTTTTCACTCACACTTAATCCCCACAGAAGCCTGGCCAGTTAGTCCATCTTTTCCTTCAATATAAGGACATGGTGCTGGCTTCACAGAACATACTAGCCCCTTCTATACGGCCCCGCCCTTTAAGACCAGCACCAGCCCTGGGGCGACAGCCCTGGGAGCCCTCCCGCTGGAGAACAGGCCCACAGGGAGCCTCAGCACCTGACAAGGAGTGCAGAGCCCAAGATGGGCAGAAGAATTCTGTTTTTTCCTTTCCCTGACGAACAGAGACAACTCACTGACAGGACAAAGACAGGGACGAAGATAAAAACAGAACGCTTCTCTGCCACAGTAGGGCATTGTGAGGCCCCACTGGACAAGCAGAGAGGGGGAGAGAGGAGAAAGGAGGGTAGTAACCTCAGCCATAGGAGAAAGCAGCGCCCAGACCATATGCAGGACCCTCAGAGACGCAGCCATAACCAGCGCTGGCCCTACAGTCACCAGTCCGCCACCCTGGCAGGCTGTATTCCTTCCTTCCGACCCAGCACACGCACCCCCTTTGGGACAGGGAATGGCAGCAGCCAAGAAGAAAATGGGCAGGATCAAGGCCCCACTGCACTGCCTCCACAGTAACAGGAGGAGGATGGCAGCACGGAGGGCAAGCCCACCGCAGTCCTTGTAAGTGGCAGGCCCCTTGGGACTCGCCAGAAAAGATGAGGTGGTTCAGACACTTGGTACCAAGTGGACGGGGATGGCTGCTGGGCTCAGGATGGAAGGAGCCTGCCCTGAAGAAAGCCCAGCTGCAAGGTAAACCCAGACACTGTGCATGCATTGCGCCGCCAAGGGGAGAGCCAGACGTGGGTCACGTGGGAGGCTCTGTGTTCCTGCAAAACCAGGAACCTCCTGAGTGAGCCCAGAGGACTCAGCCTCAAAGCTGGAGCAGAAAAGCCCTCCCTCCATCCAGCTCCCCAGCTCCAAGTCTCCCCCTGCTCACAATGCATGCTCCCCCCGTGCCCCTGGCGAGCGCAGGACATCGAGAGGAGGAGTGCAGTGTATACCTTCCAGAACGGTCAGCCATGCAGAGTGATGAGAGAGTCCGATAGAGTTACCCGCCAAGCACGTATACTCCCCCGCGTCCTCAAAGGAGACATTCCTTAAGTGGAGCACTTCCATCTCCTTGTCGGTGGTATTAACTCCAGCAGTCTAGAAGAAACAACGGAAGCAAAATGGGCGAGCCCGGGACAGGAGACCTTGAAGAAACACAAAGACAGGGATGGAGAGAGGGAAGGGGACACGAAACCAGCGGAGCAAATGATCCCCAGCATCTCCTTTGCCACAAGGAACACACAAAAACCACCAGGCAGCGAGACCTGTTAGAGAAAGAGAGTGAGGCCCTGAGGGAGAAACTCCGGCAGACCTGGGAAGAGGATGCTGGTTATGACCCTCCACCGACACCGGCAGCCGCTGGTCCACCCAAGCATGCGGCGCAGGGCGGCATGGAGAAATGGGGCCGGCAGCGGGGGCTGCTTGGTTTCGGGTCGAGATAGTGAGAAGGTATGCACAGGAGGGAAGGAAGGGAGCTGCAGACACAACGCATGTGAGCATGTGCACACACGCACGCACGCACGCACGCACGCACTCTTCAGGTTCCGGTTTGCAAGGATATATACCCGGTCCCTTCTCTAACCCACCACTCAAGCCTTCAGTCAGTACCATTCCTAACACAGCAAGCCTGTGCCCCACGAGTCCTGGCACATACACACACAGCAAAGGGACACACATAAGGTGCAGAGGGGACCGGCAGAAACCAACACAGAACCAAACCAAAGCAGCCTCCCAGGCCGGGAATTTTTCCATGGCTCCGGCACTAGGAATGCAGGAGGGTAACAGGGAGAGTCGGTGCTGGCTTCCCCTCCTGCCCTGGCAGCACGGGGCCTAAATCCAGTTCCCAGCACAGGGCCCTCCATCTCCCCGTTACCTTTGGCCACAGGTCTGGTGACAGTGAGCCACGCAGACTGGTTAGCTTCACCAATATAATTGGAAACCTTACACACATACTCCCCGCTCTGGGCCTCTGTCACATTGAACAGGGTCAGCACCTCCGCATCCGAGCTATTAATCCCCGAATGCTGGAACAAACCAACGACACACAGTCAGTTGGACAGACACTGTGACTTAGCCATACTCTGCTTCTGTGTGACTTTCGGGCAGGCCCAGGGAGCTGAAGCAAGGGAGACACTTAATTTATAATCCTCCCTTTTGAGAAAGACAACACAAGCTGGCTTCAAATGTCCAAAACCTTTGTTTGAAATAATAGAAAGAAAGAAATCACTGTCCAAACCAGCTGCTCTGTTTAAATTAAAGTCCTTCCTCTTGGACTGGGGCAGGGAATGTTCACGGAGACCAGGCCAAGACCCAAGGCTACAGCACTTTTCTGCAGAGCAGTTTCAGAACCAGTGGCAGAAGGGGCTGCCAGTAAATCTTTGGAACAGCCAAGCCAGGGGTGGATGGGGTCTAACTCTGGGACAAGGAGGTAAACCACTTTCCCAGCTTCTGGTTACTTCCTGTCGCAAGATCCACTGGAGACTTAGCCAATTACCTTCCCTGGATTAATGGAGCATTCAGGGACAATCAAAGTCCGGGAGTGAGAGGAAAAAGGAAGAAAATGCCATTACTCCTGGTACTGCTTAGAATTTATGTGTGGCATTTGCTTCTCCAATTACTTAAGCTACGCCCTTTATCATTTACCCCGCTGTCCAAAAGTCGGGACTTGGAAAGCAAGCACGGCTGAGACTGGGAATTGCTCACTCGCAGGACAGTGTTCGGTTCTGGGCAAAGCATAGCATGATTCCCAATGCCTTTCTTGAGTAGCTGTCCCAAAAGCTCTCACAGGGTCATTCTCAAACTCCTCAGGAGCGAGCATCGCCCACTCTTCGACGTTTGCGTCCCAGCTCACCACCCCATTGTATTCTGTCACTAGTCCTGGGGACGTGGTTTGCAGTATGTGCCTGAATGTCAGGGTAAGGGCTAATTCCCGGTTCCGGGCCTGGGGCCTGACTGTTTGGGAGGAACCTGAGCCCCTTGGAGACACTGGTCTCCTTCCCAGCACCGTGGTCCGTTGAACTGGAGCCAAGATTACCTTTAAGATCTGCACGTAAGGCAGGTTGTCTGGACCAATCTTACTCCCATTCACCTCGATGTGCTTCAGCCACTGGATGTGGGGCTGCGGGTCACTGTACACCTTACACATGAACTCCACGTTGCTGCCCAGGGCCACAGTCTTGTTGGCAGGTAACCCCGCCTGCAGGATGGGCCGGTGAGGAGACCGCTCTGTGTAAAGAGGGAGAGGACAGGCTCACCAGTCCCTGTTGGCCAGTCCTGGCTGGGATGCTGACCGATAGCATCATTGTGAAAAAAGGTGCACCCCCACCAGTATCCCCTCAGCTTTCCCAGTGCATCTGCTGAGCCCCAGCTCCTTGACCCTGAGCTGGGAGAAGGAGCACTCCCTATTCCAGTTTCAAGCTGGCAGGCACCTCTCCAAGTCGGGGCATCCACACTGAAAGGCAGAGTAAGTCTCATCATCTATCCCAATAACACAGTCCTGTTCCCAGATTCCAGCCCATTCTAGCCAATTAAAATCAGCCACTTAAACTCCAAATGTGGTTCAGGAGCAACATGGTCAGCATCACCTAGGAACCTGTCAGAAATAGAATCTCAGGCCTTCTGGAGCATGACATTCTAGGTACAACAGCCCCGAGAGCCCAGTCACTGTGATGTCCCAGAGTAAACCTGGGACAAACCTACAAGCCTCTGGCGCCCGCAGTCTCTGCATGTGAGGGAGTAGAGCTTGGCACACAGCTGGCATTCATTAGGCAACAGCCACTACTGGCCTGCCCTGAACGGCGCTGCACCAGCCACCTCTTCCAGGAAAGAATCCCAGCAGTACTTTTCGCCTCTCAGTGACACTTACAGTTTGAGAGGGCTGCATGACCCTCTGACTCCATTTTACAAATAAGAAAAGCCAGTGAGGTTCAAGGGAGGAAGTTACCAGCTCAAGGTCACAGAGCTAAGAAGTACCAAGTTCTACCCTACTCCATGCCTGGGAGCTGGGGACCACATGGTCCCCAGCCCCTCCTATACGTCCTCTGGCAGCCTTGGCCTTCTTACCCACGACATCAAGCTGGTAGGTGTGGTTAATGCTGCCATATTCATTCTCCACGATACAGGTGTAGTTGCCTTTGTCAGAGGGCACCACAGAGTCCATGATGATGCTCCAGGTGGCATAACGGACCTGCAGGGACACAGTCAAAGGTTCCACTGAGGGTCTAGAGGAGACTGCAGGAAGGACTGGCACCCTGGGGCATGGCGATTCCAAATCCCAGCAGGCAGCGTAGCTTCCCGAGCTGCTGCAGCGTAAGGCCCAGCGCTCAACCCATTTACACTCAGGATCCATCCTGCTTAGTGGCAGGTGGGTGTGAGGACTCTGGACATCTCTACTGAAGACTTCTAGGCCCACTGGGGTATGGGCAAATGTGCTTCCACAAACTCTCCCAACGTACAGGAATACTCGAGCCCTGCACCTCTGCCCACTCCTTCCCAGAGTCTGGAGTGGCACACCTCTTCCTGCCTTCCCCTCCCACCTCCACTGACACACTGGTTAGTCTGCTTTATATGACTGTGGCTCATGGACCTTTGCCCCCACCTTTTTTTTAGGGGTGGTACTGGGAAGAATGAACCCAGGGCCTTTGAACTGAGCTATATCCCTTCTTTTCTTTTGAGACACAGTCCCACTAAGTTGCTATGCTGGACTATAACTCACAAACTCCTACATCCACCATATGCCTTCTTGTTAGATTGCAAAATCTTTATGGACAGGAATGCGATCTTGCCCTATCTGAACACTAACTTGGAGATAGTAAATCTTGGTGAATTAACTTAAAACTTTTCATGGTGGTACATGCTTAAAATCCTAGCTACTAACAAGGCTGAGGCAGGAAGATTGCCAGGTTAAGGCCACTCTGGGCAATCTAGTAACATGTTATTTCAAAAAAAAGGCTGAGCCAGGCCCAGTGGCGCAGCACTCTGGGAGGCCAAGGCAGTAGGACTTCAAGTCTAAGCCCAGCCTGGGTGACCTAGTAACTTAGCAGGACCCTATCTCAAAATCAAACCAAAAAAATGGGCTGGGGATGTAGCTCAGTATGAAGGCCCTGGGCTCAATCCCTCAATATATATATATATATATATATATATATATATATATATATATATATACACACACACACACACACACACACACACACACACACACACACACACACACACACACATATATATGCATATATAGTATATACATATATATCAGAGACAGGGTCTTGCTCTGTAGCCCAGGCTGGTCTTGAACTCACTATGGAGCTCAGGCTGGCCTTGCTGGCCTCCTGCTTCAGCCTCCTTAGTGCTGGGATTACAGGTGTGCATCACCACACCAAGTTTATGTGGTACTGGGGAACTGAACCCAGGGCCTTGTGCCTTCTGAGCAAGTGCTTTAACTGCTGTGCCATTCCTCCAACCCCTCGATTCCCAGAATAAGAAAAGCTGTAGATGTAGCTCAGTGTTTATCACGTGTGATAACCTAGGTTCATTCCTAGTGCCACAGAAACCAAAACATTTGTTTTTCCTCTTCTGATTCCCTTTGCTTTTCTTACACAATAGTAATGAGAAAAGAGATGCTAGATGAGATGAGAGATACAGACTAGAAGACTGATCAGAGACTGGAGAAGGGACTATGGTAAAGGTATTCTTCTTGCAAATATAAACAAGCAAAGGACATAATTTACACAAGAAAGAGCAATTATTTAAGCCAGGCATGGTAGGACACACTTGTAATCCCATTATTCCTGGAGCCTGAGGCAGGAAGAGTACAAGTTTGAGCCCATCCTGGGCAATTAAATGACTTAGCAAGACCCTCAAAAGAAAGAAAGAAAGAAAGAAAGAAAGAAAGAAAGAAAGAAAGAAAGAGCGAATGAACTGGAAGTGTAGTTCAATACAAGGTGTGGTGGGGGGAGTAAGAGGAAGTTGTTATTAACATGAAACTTCCAATTTAATAAGCAAAAACAGAAGAGAAAATGAGATACTTTCATCTGTTGCATTTGTTGGCAAAGGACTAGTGAGATTGTCATTCTCATACTCTGGTATGGGATGTGAATTAACTTTTTTTTTTTTTTAAGTACCTGGAAGGCAGGCACAGCAGCACATGCCTGTAATCCCAGCCCTGGTGAAGCTAAGGTAGGAAGATTATGAGTTCAAGGCCAGGCAGGACTGCATAATGAGAATCTGTCTCAACTGAAAAAAAAAAAAGGCATGGTGGCACACACTTGGAGTTCTAGCACTTGGAAGGTTGAGGCAGGAGGATTGCTGTGATCCAAGGCTAGCCTATGGTACCTAGTGAGTTCAGGACCAGCCTGGACTACACAGCGAGGCCCTGTCTCAAAAAAGGTGCAGAAAGGACGTAGTTTGATGATAAACACATACGTAAGGTATGCAAGACTTTGAGGTGAATCTTTTGACAGCATAAAAAAAAGCAACTGAGTCAAGAACAGTTTAAAAAATGCTTATCCTCTTTGGCTTGAAATTTTATTTCTAGCAATTTGTCTTAAAGAAGCATATTTTAAAATGCTGTTGAAAATATTTGCTACATTATTTACATTAGTGAAAAGCTAGAAAATAACCTATTACTCCAAAATAGTTCATTAAGTTACAGAAAATTTTAATAATGGAGTCTATACAGCCATTAATACTGTTTTTTCTTTTTTTGTTGTTGGTTTTGGCAGTGCCAGGGATCGAACCTGGGGTCCTTTGCACTCATCTCCATTGTCAGCCATTTTTTGTCTTTTTTCTTTGACACAGAATCTTGTTAAGTTGCCCAAGCTGGGTTCAAACTTGTGTTCTCACTGCTTCAGCCTCCCCAGCATGCTAGGATTACAGGCATGTACCACCATGTATGGTTGAGTAGCTGTTTTTCAAATACTTGTGCTTGAAACACCACAAAAAGATTCACATTAACAAACGACAAGCTGGGCATGGTGCTCCACACCTGTAATCCTAGTTGTGAGCTTGAGGGCAGCCTTGTCTACAGTGAGTTCCGGATCAGCCTTAATGACAGAGCAAGACTGTCTCAAAACAACCACCCAAGCACCAAAATGACAAGGAATTATATGTACAACGTAATCAAGTACGTAAAGGCCATTCATACTCAGACTGCAAAGATTTTATAATTTTACTTTTTTTCCACTCAAAATATTTAAGCAAAAAACAAGGCTTTTCCATCTCAGCCACTTTTGTTCCTCTTGCTCCAGCTTTCGTCCATACGCACGTGTTACCTTGTAGCCGCCAATCCTGTGGTCAGGTTTGAATTCTTTGCCGTTTTTCAGCCAGCGCAGTGTAGGGCTTGGGGTCCCACTGGAAGGACATTTGAACTTCACCGTCTTGGCGGCTGGCACTGCATGCAGTTTCTTTTCCATCTTTTCTGGAGATGTCCAATATGGAGCTACGGCTGCCCAGGGAAAGCCAAGAGAGACAAGATGGCGGGAGAAGGTGGTCAGGCTCAGGAGCGAGCGCCAGGAGCTGAAGGTGCCCTACCCATCTGCCTGACACCTGGCATTTATTAGACGTTCAGAAAGGTGGCAGAGATCCACAGTGACCTCACATCTCCCCTGCTCCTCGTCTTGCTTCAGTTTCCTTTTCCCTCAAACCCAACTTTCCAACCCGAAGGCAGTAAGGTAGGAAACAGTGTCTCACGCATACGGTTTGGTTTGGTGTTATCCGTCTCCTTCTCCTCTGAAGAGGAGTCGTCATCATCGTCATCATCTTCTGAGGAGGGGAGCGCATCTGTGGGAAGAAGAGGGGGTACTAAGGACCTTTTGAAGTGCACCCTGAGATTTCCATCCACAACACCTGTCTTCCCATCAAGGCTAGTACAGTCAAAAATAAACATGGCCCCCTACCCCATAAGGACCCTTGGTCCCTCATTTCCCTTAGTGACAGTCTCTTGATGGGACAGTAACTTCGTGTCCCTTTCCTTCCCCAGCCCAATGCACTGCCCATCTGCCAAGAAGCCCTTCCACTGCATGAGTGGGCAATTCCATCTTTAATTCAGAGGCTCTGGTCCCGTCGGCCCCACAGTGGCAAACCAGGGAACCTGTGTGTTTTCTGTGGACTGCCATCAAGGGAAGCCCAAACAGGTCAAGGCAAGATGGGTGAATCACCTAGAGTCAGTTTCCCTAGTGTGGACCTGCAAAGGCTTGGGAGCCACCCTTCTTGATCAAGCTGCTGGGGCACCGGCAGTCCAACACTCTCCTAATGCATAGGAGAATGGGCTTGACACTCTGTGCTTGGTGGCTAGGCTTATGCCAGAGCTTTGCCCTGTCCTTCTTGGCAATGTTGGGGAACTGGGGGCGGGGGGAGTCTCTCTATTGGGTAGATTCTAAATAATGCTCGGGAGGAGGCCCAGGCCCCATCCTGGAGTGCACAGACGCTAGAAGGGACATTTCAGCTCCACTTTCTTATTTTTCTTTTCCTTCTTTCTTCCTTCCTTCCTTCCTTCCTTCCTTCCTTCCTTCCTTCCTCCCTCTCTCCTTCTGTCTCTCCCTCTGTCTCCAGCTCTACTTTCTGGAATCCTAGTCTTATCAGTTAATCCCCACAGTAGGAGTTTCCCTGGTTCTGGGGTCAGTAGGGGGTGTCTCCACAAAGCCTGTGGATATGGCTGCACACTTCAGCCCATCCCACACAGCAGGGACCTCACCACGTGCTTTAGGGCTCTAATGCTGGGTACCAAGCCCAACTGGCAAGTCAGTAACAGGACAGAAGCTGGCTGTGCCCCACTTTGCATCCTGGAGGCCTAGGCAAGTGGTGGTGGGAAAGGCAGGGGCTCACCACCCGTGAGCATCAGCAGTCACCTCTGAGGTGAGACTTGAGGGGCCCAGATCTGCCTGGGAACCTCGCTACCTGACCACCCTCTGAGAGCTAAGCCACGCGGTGGCGGCGGGCGAGGAGCAGCGTTAGTGGGCAGCAGTTTCTCAAGCAGAGGGGGGCAGATGATGGAGGGGAAGGAGGTATGCCTCCCCCGGATCTAGCAGAGAGAGGCAGAGGCGGGATCTCAGGAAGGGAGAGGAGGGCTTTGCTACCAACCTGAGACATTGACGGAGAAGTAGCTGGTGTCACTGCCCGAGGGACTGCTGGTCACACAAGCGTAGAGGCCGGAGTCGGCGGGCACGGAGTCCCGCACCTCCACCTCCTCGCCTGTGATGCGGGTGCGGTTGCTTTCCGCCAGCTGCACCCCGTCCCGCAGCCAGTTGATGCTCTGCACATCGTCCCGCAGCCGACAGCGAAGCTGCAGCAGGTCACCAGGGTGGACCAGGAGGGACTCCACTTCCACGGGGACTCCCCAGGGCTGGGCTGCAGCCACCCACAGGGGCCGGGAAGAGGAGCCAAGGGTGGCAGGAAGGAGGGAGAGACAAGGGAGTTACGCTAGCCACAGTGAGCCGCAGCACCTGAACCTCCGTGACTCGAGGCTGCCTCCGAGCCAGGGAGGTGAAATGGCTAGCTGCTCTCTTCTCCAGAAGTCAAAGGAAGAAAGGGCAAAGTTAGGAAGCAGCTGCAGCAGCATTAAGCAGGCCCCCTTTCACTCCCCCCGTGTCCTCGGGAAGGTCGGCCCTCCCCTGGACTTCTTTCCCCTCCCCACACATTCAGTTCTTTACCAAGAATGGCCACTTAGAGAGGAACGCCCCATTCCTTTTGGCCAGGCCAGCCTCTCCCCTTTCCCTAGTGACCACGTTTTATTTATTTATTTAGTATTTGGCTATTGTTGAGATGTTTGAGACAGTTGCCTCACCAAGTTGCCCAACTCGCTGTTCGAATTGCAGGTCTGTGACACCAGGCACAGCCCTAGTGACTGCTGAATATTTCAATTCTCAAAAATCTGGCAATCCCTACCCAAGCTGAGAAAAGGCACTTCTGTCAACCGGGGACTCTGGGTTCACATGACTCAGCGAGGGTGGGAGTCTGGCCCCCCACCGAGCCAGATGCACACGTGGGAGAGACAGCCCAAGAAGGGAGGTCAGCTCAGGGGAACCTCCCGCTAACAGGTGCCAGGCCTAAGGATTTGGAGCTCTTGCCTATATTAGGATTGGAGGCCTGCAGCTGCCACAAAATCCACACTTGCTCTGGCAGCAGAAGCTGCTGCACACAAAGCCCCTTTCTCCTCTCACTGTCCAACCTCTCATGTGCCCCAGTGCCCACAACACACACAGGGTCACACACATCCAATGCTGACCCTGCCCCACCACTTCTTTTTTAGGTAGCAGCACTGGACCTGCCAGGTGTCTACAGCTCTCAAGATCCAAGGCTACCAAGAACACCCATCCCTGCCCAGCCCAGCAACACTATTCTCATGCTAGCAAAAGGGCTGTGGTCTGAGCACACCTAGAAGTCAACCACAACCCCAGGCTAACCCCCTTCTCTACTAGCAGGGGGTAAATGATGCTTCTGTTTCCTGTGAGGATGTCTGAGTATCTTCTGGGCCTTTTCTGCCATCTAGAACACACTGGGCGGGGGCGGGGGGGGGGGGCGGTTCTCATAGCAGCCACAGACGCTGCCTGCTCACCACGCAGCAGAATGCATATCTCGTCCCAGGCTCAAGGAGTGAAAGCACACCTGTTCTCCCGCAGCACCTGGCCTACTGCTGCCTACCTTCTCCAGCAGGCTCTCTATGCACTCCCCAGTGCTCGGCCTGGCAGGTACCCCTCTGGAAGCTGCCTCTCACTCCCTGTCCAGTGAGAGGGTGGGGTGTCACCTCACCTGCAAATCTCCAGCGCCCAGTCTGAAGCTGCCAGGGGTAGCTCAGCAAACGCTTGCTGAATAAACTGCACAGGCACAGGCACACTCACTTGATTGTCTTTCCTTCAAAATTCCCTTTTTTCCTCCACCCTGCCCCTTTTTTAATTAGCCTCTTTTTTTTTGAGACAGAGTCTTGGTCTGTAGACCAGATTGGCCTTGGACTCAGGCAAATCCACCTGCCTCAGCCTCCCGTGTGCTGAGATTACAGGCATGTGCCACCACACTCAGCTTTATGCGGTGCTGGGGAATCAAACTCAGGGCCTTGCCAGCGCTTTAACTGCTGTGCCATTCCTCCAGCCCCCTAGGTCTCTGTTAGAAAAAAGTGTCAGAAGCTGGGTGTGGTTGGGTGTGTTCCTAGTCCTAGCTACTTGGGAAGCTAAGGCAGGAGGATGGGTTGTGATTTGGAGTTCAAGGCCAACCTGGGCCACACTGAAAGACCAAACCCATAGAAAGGAGGAAAGGTGGGGGGGAGGCATTTGTATTGAGACCTCTGATAGGTCTTCCACCTTGCCTGTATCAACAAGGACTCCATCTTAAACATGGGGTCATCAGAAACAGGAACACTGCTTGAAAAGGGTTTGGAAGCACTAAGCCAGCGCACTTATTTCCGTGAAATGGAAAATGAAATTGCCACAAAGATGAGCATGACACAGAGCTGATTCAAGTGAGTTTGGCAGGTCTCAGAAAGGGTTTGTTCTTTCCATTTTGAATGGTTTGAAGTTTTGCAGAATGAATGCAGAAGAAAAGCTGTCTGGGCTCAGCCCTCAGAGAACAGCAGACACTTCCTATTGATCCAATCTCATTTCCCTCACGTGACCTCACTGATTCAATATTTTGCAGCTTGTGACCTGCACAAGCCGCTGGTCAACTGAACTCCAATTCTGAGATGCAGCCTATTTCGATAGGTCCCTGAGATGAAATGTAGCTTCCAAAGACAAAAACACAGCTTGGAGAACACCCAGGCAGGTGCAGACAAATGAAAGCAGCCAATGGCCTGGCCCAGGGAGGCCAGCCAGGCCTAACTCTAGCCCAGCTTCCTCACATCCAACCAGTCTTGGGACAGCCTCCAATATGCTCTCCCTTGGGATTAGAGCTGAGATGCCCTTCAGGTTCCAAAGCCTTGGGACACACTGTCACCTTATTCTCCTGCCCACGATCCTACCTGGGTACAGGATAATGTCAATGTCCCTGCTTGCCCAGCAAGGGCCCCCACATCTGTTCCCACCCTCTCCATCACGCCTTCTCCCAGCCAGCAGCTTCCACTCCAAGTCTAGCAGTCCTCACTACCTGCATCCTCCCTGACCTACTCCATGTCCAACCCACAAAAGGCCCAGAAGTCTTCAGTGTCCACTAGAAATCTCTGCTTAAATTGTCTTGAGCCACTCAAATTCATTTCCACTTAATTATATACATCTTGTATTTGTTTAAATCAGGAAGAAAATTTACATACTGTAAAATGTGCCCATTGAAAGTGTACAATGAACTGGTTTCCAGCACAGTTGTCCACAGGGTATTGGTTCCAGGACCCCCTGAGGTTACAAAAATCCACAAGCACTCAAGGCTTGTATAAAGTGGTCAAGTCAATTCTGAGACGTGTGGGGAAAGTGGATTACTAAGACATTGCTTGATATAAAATGATGTCACAGGTATTCTGTGAGATAGTTTGACTCTTTCTTTCTTTCTTTCTTTCTTTCTTTCTTTCTTTCTTTCTTTCTTTCTTTTGAGACAGGGTCTCACTCCATAGCCCAGGCTGGTCCTGAACTCACTATGTAGACCAGGCTGGCCTTGGACTCACAGCAATTCTGCCTCAGCCTTCCAAGTACTGGGATTACAGGCATGTGCCACCGTGCCTGTAATGTGTTGCTGGGGAACCGAACTCAGCTACTTAGCACTTGACTTAGCACTTGCTAGGTGAGCACATTAACCTCTGAGCTATTCCTCCAGTCCTGACCATTTCTTAGAATACTCAACACGCCGCTACCATTCAATACAGCAATGATGGTCTTGGAGATGAATCCAAATGTGAATGGCTAAACAAACTGCTAGACTTCCACACCGCGCTGTGCTACTCAGCAACCACACACAAGGAATCATTAATGCATGAGACAATCAGCATAAATATTTAAAAAATCATATTAAGTAAAAAAAAGCAATGTCAAAATGTTATCTACTGTATGATGCCATTCAGAGAACACTTCTGAAATAACAAAATCACAGCAATGACCAACTGATTCGTAGTTGCCAAATGTCACAGAAGAGGCAGGGTTGGGAGTGAAGTGGATGTGAACGTCAAGGGGTGACGGGAAGAACCTACGTGTTGTGATCACTGCACTATTGTTTTTGCAAGATGTTATTCTGGGGGGGAACTGGGAAAAACGCACACAAGATCTCTATTACGTCTTTATGAATACAAAATTATATTAAGGACTTCAATAACAAATATTCAACCCCTGTGTGTGACACTGTGTGTGTTGTGGGCACTGGGGCAACAAAAAATAGTGTTTGTGGGTAACCTTCTCTACACTTCTGATAAGGGACACTAAGAAAGGAACTAAAGATCCATAATGAGGAAAGAAATTGCCCATGCTGGGCTTGAATTTGTGATTCTCCTGCTTCGGCCTCTCAGAGTACTGGGATTACAGGTGTGCGCCACCATGCCTGGCTTTGTTATATTGTCGTTTAGGGAATCATGAAAAGAAAAGAAATACATAATTGGATAGTACATGACTTATAATACATAATTGGGTCTGTACATAATCGCACAGACCCAATTTTTTCCTGATTATCTTCTGTCCTCAGTCGGTTGAATCCATACATACAAAACTGATAGATATTTGCAAATTATCACACCAGTGAAAACATACAATATACAGTCTTTCTGATTGACTTTTTTTTTACTATGCATACCATACCCAAGGTCTTTCTGAGTCTCATTCCTTCCTTTCAGTGGCTCAGGGATATTCCACGGTGTAAATCTACCACATTCCACACATTCCAGTTATCAGCTGGTAGGCATTTGGGTGAATGATTTCTTTTTCCTTTTTTATGAGACAGAGTCTTGCACTGTAGCCCAGGCTGGTCTCGGACTCAGGACAATCCGCCTGCCTCAGGCTCCCTAGAGCTGGGATTATAGGTGTGCACCACCATGCCCAGCTTTATGTGGTACTGGGGAATCAAACTCAGGGCCTGTGCCATTCCTCTAGTCCCGGTATGATTTCGTAACTGCGTAAAGGATCCCAAAGGCCTAAGAACCAGCAAGCAACCTAGCACAGAAGTGACCACTACCATTTTCCCACCATGTCTAACAAGGGAACTACTCAGCTGGTCTTGAACTGAAGTTAGCATCTGGCAAAAGCTCATTTCTACAGGGACCAATGTCTGTGTAGGGGTCCAGAGTAAGCAACTTTTCTCAGTGCTTCACAGTGCGTGGTCATGCCACAGGTTCTCTGTCGACAAAGCAAGGATAATGCTACTTTATCCTGGGAGGTGATGGAGAGAATCAACTACTTAGCTGTGTCCTTGGCCTTGTCCATCTGTGTCACTGCCCTGTAGAGTGGCTATGACCTTGACCCTGTCCCTAAGTAAGGTGAATAATTCAAGGGCCTACTAAGAGCCCCACAACTATTAAGTCATTACTTTCATTGGTCTTTCCGGGGTCCCTCACTATGTCCCCTTTGGAGGAAGAGCTCTCGCATCCAGGCTTCAGCTCCCCTGAGCTGACCTTTCTCTGCTCGAGATGTCAGTCTGCATGATGTGAGCAGGTGCTTCTATTGAGCTGGCTGTGAAAGAGGAGAAAAGGCCACTTTTTTGCTCAGCCACTTGAAACCAACATTCCAATTCTCAGAGCATTTGCATCCCCAGGTACAATGTACATGTATGACAGGGACACTGAGTGGAAGTGGGAACCTGGAACCCAACACTAGCTTTCTGCATCTTGTTTCAGGGAGGCTAGAGGACTGGGTGATCTGGATACTATGGTTACCTAGCCTGGGGCTGAAAATGCTGGCTGAGAATCCCATTACAAAATTCATTATCACAGGCTCAAGGTACCATGTGTTAAAAATGCACTGTGGCTAGGCCTGGTGGTACAGGCCTGAAATCCCAGTACTCTGGGAAGCTGAGGCAAGAGGACTGTATGTTCAAGTCCAGCCTGGGCCATTCAGCAAAACCTTGACTCAAAATCAAAAATGAAAATGCACTTGAGATATAGCTCAGTGTGCAGGACCTGGGCTTGATTCCCAGGACCACAGGATGAATGAATGAATGAATAAATGAATGAATGAATAAAAATCTACTTTCTGCCAGCTATGGGCCCTGCACAGAGTGGGGAAATAGACCCTTAACGAGTCCCAGACTCACACAAGCTTTGCACTCCTTATAAAAAATGAGATCCCAGTCCCTGAAAATCCAAGATGAGGAGAAATGGGTTAAACAAGGCACCAAAGACTCATCTTAGCCTAACCAAGGTGCCAGGATATACAGAACAGTGATATATGTGGACCACGTTACACTGTAACACAAGACAGTAAGGGAATACAAGAACCAAGTGCAAAGCTGGGTGTGGCGGTACATGCCTGTAATCTCAGCACTCTGGGAAGCTGAGGCAGGAGGATCACAAATTCATGCCCAGCCTGGACAAGTGAGCAACTTAGAGAGACTGAGCCTCAAAAAAAAAAAAAAAAAAAAAAAAAGTTGGGGATGTAGCTCAGTACAGAGGCCGTGGCTTCAGCCACTAGTTCTGTAAAACAGGGCAAAAATCAAACCAAACAGTAAGTGCAAGTAGTCCAGCCAAGGCTCCTTGGTTATATACAACTGAAAGAAAGCACTGGCAGTCAGAGCACACCAGGTAAAGATGGTAGGGAGGAATCGGAGAAATTGCAGGATTCAGATCAGCACCTTACTGAGGACACACATGCTGGCACTCATGAGGCTGAGGCACGTCTATGTTCTACACCAGCCTGGACTATACAACAAGACTGTCTCAAAAAAAAAAAAAAAAATCAAACCAAACAACAAGAAAAACTTTGGGCTGCAGGGACAGAAAAGAATCAGTTATTCCCGAGCAGGGATGAAGGAAGGTGGGAACTGACTTGTGTGGCCTAATTGTAACAGAAGGTTCATGGCAGAAAATACTTTAAAAGGAAAAAAAGATGTCAATTTGTAAGGTTAGGAATAGAACAGAGCCACTAAGTAAGTCCTAGAGAGCTGGGCACGGTGGTATATGCCTGTAATTCTAGCGCTCTAGGAAGCTGAGATGGGAGGATGGCAAGTTTGAGTCTAGTCTAGGCAGCTTAGTGAGATCTTGTCTTAAAAATAAATAAATAAATAAATAAATAAATAAATAAATAAATAAGTCCTGTGAATGTAGCTCAGCATAAAGGCCCTGGGTTCAATGTCAAGCAGGGGAAGGAAACATAAAAAAGTCATAGGGAACAATTCCTCCTCTGCAGAGACACAAACGCAGGCCATTCATGCCACATGGACAAATGCTATTCTCTGAAACACTGTCTTACCAAATCTGGTCTGCTAATAGCCAACTCTGGTGGAGGTTATCCAACCCAAACTCCACGACTCACCTCTGTGAAGAACAACATAATCTGCACAGCAGTTTTCAGAGGTCTGTGTGCCTTCCTACTAGTCATCTAGGATCCCAAATGACTGTCCATGAAGAAACACCAACACTGGCCAATGCCCATAGCCCGCCATGCAAAGCCTTTCCTCACAGCAGCCCTGTGGGTGGATCCTCTTCTACACAATTCCGAGCACATGTCAACTCAACCAATCTCCACAACCTTGTGAAGTAGGCATTATTATTATCCTTATTTCGCTGAGGGGAAACTGAGGCACGGTGAGGTTCAGAGCCTCTCCAAGATGGTCCACCTTGGTAGTAAATGGTGGAGCTAAGACTCAAACCCAGGTGCCCTGATTTTCCAGATCCACACAAATCCAGCTCTACAATAATAGCCTTGAAGCTGGGCATGGTGGTGCATGCCTGTAATCAGAGCACCTGGGAGGTGGAGAGGTAGGTGGATTGCCACGAGCCTGGACTACATAGTGACTTCAGGATCAGCGTGGACTTAAGAGCAAGACCTTGTCTCAAAAAAGAAAAGAAAAAAAAGGAAAGAAAAGAAAAGCAGCCTATGCCTTCTTCTCTGTGCCTTTAGAGTCCCTGACTTCTGGGAAGTGAGTAAGCCCTTTGGGTTCTGTCCACTGGTCCCGGACACCTTGGGGCACCTGCGTGTCTCCCACTTCCTTACCTGGAATTCCAAAGTGAGTCTTTCTGCCTTTATCTTCCCTCTCACCCCTTACCTTATAAAGTGAGTGCTTTTAACTTACAAATGTACCTTTCTGCTCAGGCCCAAGGGTCAAGGATGGGGTGGGGGTGGGGGTGGGGGTGTGCAGACAGGACACATTATTGTGTCAGACTGAAGACCAATAATGCCCTGTTTTGGCATCATACTTGACATTTTACAAGTCACATAAGTTATTCATGATCATGTAACTTCTTGTTCTCATTTAAACATGAGAGCACGGAGATAGCCAAGACTTCTCTCAAAGTTACAAAGCAGGAACCAGTGCTGGGCCCTAGGAGGACCCCTACACTGGGCCTCTCAGCCAGACTGTGCAACACACAGGACAGGGAGGGCTGAGCCGCGTGCCCATAGCGCTGCCCTGGACCCAGGCTGGCTGCACAGCCCTCCCAACTGGCCTTCTGGGTTCATGCCCCATCCCTTCTCTCCCCTTGATTCCAGCTTACAGCAGATGACCTTTGATGACCCACAGCGAAGATTAAGGAACATTAGGCAAAGGGGCTGGTCAGTGTTCCCTTCCCCTAGAGCCAACTCCAGATCACATGGGCTCAGGGGGTCTTCTGCCTGCTGCTTCCTGCCCTGAGAGCTCGGGTGCACCCCCGCCTCCCCTCCCCCACGCCTGTTCAATTTCCCAGGGCCTCGCGCACTATTTTACTCCTCCTTCTTTTCAACAAGCAATCATTCGGTCACTTCCCCGACCTTCAAACTCACTCTACCAAGATCTGTAGTTGAAGTGCTACATTCTTCACTACTTTTATTCCTTTTTCCTTTGGTAGTATTGGGGCCCGAACCCAAGGCCTCTGCACTGAGATATATCCCCAGGTCCCCCTTTCTATTTCTGAGACAAAGTCTCACCAAGTTGCCCAGGCTGGGCTCGAACTTGTTGCTCCTAGGAGTGTGATGTCTCAGGCATTTGTCATCCCTGTTAAATCCTTCAGATTTGGAATTTCTGGGTGAAAATAATTTCGGGGAGAAGGGCCACCCTGTTCAGTAACATGGAGGAAGCCACAGTCCAGGAATGTTTACAGTCTCAGCACAAGCTCCCCAGAGATAAATGAGGGGGCAATTGTAGGTGGGGGAGGAACTCGGGGTGGCTTTGAAAGCAACTTAAAAGGAACACAGAAGAGCTCAGCGGGGCTTCGGGGGCCTCTGCAGAGGTTTTTTATGACGTTATTTTGGCTTTGAAATGGAACTGAAAACTTACTTTAGTTAGGCAAGACCAGGCCAGAGTGCGGCATCTCAGGGACATCGCAGTCGGACCCTTCCGCGTCGGAGGGCAGAGACAGGGTGGCTCAGTGGCTGCTGACTCCCCCAGCCCAGGAGGAGCTGCAAAGGTGGGGAGCACAGGTGCGTGTGGCGGGGAAGTCGGGGGGCACCAAATCAATTAGTGGCCCTGACGCCCAGATCGTGCCATTGACCAGCGCCGGACGGGGATTTGGAGTAGGGTGCTTTTTTTTTAATGGCAAAAAGGAAAAGGGTAAGAAGGAACATTTTGCATGCAAATGGACCACTGCCAGAAGAGCCCATTAAAATGTAAAAACTCCACATTCAGTCTGACAAAACGGTGCAAACTGCTGTGTTTGCCAGAGGGGCAGCAATAAAGCTCGACAAAGGGGCCGGGGAAGAATGGCGGGCTGAATGGCCCCTGTCAGCAGGTCCCCTCGCACGTTGCCATGGGGACCCCACCGGGGCTTACTAAAGGTATTTCCTGAGGAGAAAGGCTGCGCACACAGGCCCAGGCAGCCCGGCTAATCCTGACAGGAAGCCGGCGCCATTCAGCAGCCCAGGGACTTGGGGCCGCAGTTTTGTTTTGTTTTTATTAAAAAAAGATTTGGGTCTTTTGTGTGTCCCACCTCGTCACTGTAATTTAGCGCAGAGCAGCCTGTGCCGGCTAGGTCTGCAGCCAGGGCCCTGTGCTCTCCTCCCGACCCCCCAAAATCAGCTCCCTAGGAACTGGCTAGGAGGAAGGCCCAGCGTGCAAACCCAACTGGGGGCCACGCTGAGGGAGGAGGGGTGCTGTGAGGGGGACCCCGGTATCAGGACCGAGCCTGGCGCCTGGGTTTACCTGATATCTCCATTCCTGCACTTTCCCCTAGGGATTGGGCCCCCCACCTCCCACCTAGGGAAGAGCTCTCTCCAGCTGGGAGAAGGGCTGTAATTAAGCGATTAACAAAGGAATGCACCCACACCTTGTCTTAAATCTCCCTTCTTGCCCCAGCAAAAGTTCTGGCCCCAAATGTTTACTGATATCCCTGTGGACCAAGCAGAAAAACCAGACTTAACACCACCCACTTCCCAAAACAACTGGGAATACACGGTTTCTCTCTCTCTTATCAGCAAGAAGGAGCCAGAGAAGAGCAAAGGTAGATGTCCTACAGCTCCGGGGACGACCGGTCTAAACTCACAGCTCCTAGACGTTTGTCACCGTTTCTCATGTGGCATCAGAAGAATCCGGCCTTGGCAGATTCAGGGAAGAAAGCCAGCAACACAGCTGGCGGTGGAGACAGAAACTCCAGTGCGACAACTGCGCCCTAGAACACAGCTTAGGGTAAATTAACATTTCCTGAGCAACTTGTAAGTGGAAAGAGACTGAAAATCGAAGGGGCACAGCTTCTTCGTTGTGTTTGAACCCCAGGCTGGTGTTTTTGTTTTGTTTTTTGAGGCCAACCCAGGCTGGCCTCAAACTTGCAATCCACCTGCCCCAGCCTCCAGCTGCTGGGAGCTACAGGTGTGTGCCACCATGTGGGGGCTCTTCAGATCGTGTGTTGGCAAAACCTATGCTCTTGGACCTAGACTTTCCCCCAAAAACATGTTCGGCACGTAGCATTTTGACAGAATCACAAAGAGAAATACATGCTATTCTGGAGACTTAAGACTGCACTCAGCAGCCTCCTTGCCACCCGGAAGCTTCTAATGCCATGCTCGGTGGGTTTATTTTTGGAGAAGGCGCTCTCTGTTCAGAAGGAAGTTCCCAAGAGAATCCCAAATCTTGTATGGGCAGTTTATGCAGACCGTAAGCTGAGGGCCTTGTCTCCACTTTATTAAAAGCTATGCTCAAAAATACAGCAGAAATACAACTGGTCACCAAGTGATACAATGCGTGCGACCTTCCGCCTCAGTGTGTGTATGTGTGCAGAGGGGTCTGGCTGCTAGGAGGGAGCGCAGACCCTCCCACTACTGGCCCGCAGCCCAGGCCTCCCAGCCATGTGTCTGCAGCTGCGACCTGTCATGCACTTCCTGGTCTGGGTTCTGTAATGGAAAGATCATTACGAGTGGGGGAGGGAGCCGAGAGAGATGAATGCCAGCGAAGAGGTAACCCTGCAGCTCCTACTCTGCTGTGCTCTGACCTTAAGGCCCGGTCAGGTTCCTTAAAGAAAAGAATGCACTGCCCTGCCCCCACCTCCCCACCCCAGGACCCTCTTGAGGCCTCTCGGATGGCCTCCCCTCCCCCATTCCAGCAGTTTGGGTTTGGGGAAGGAAAAGCCAGCAGCTGGGCAGGAAAAAGTTGCTCCCAAAACTCGCTGATGCATTAGGAGCCGAGGCCTCAGCTGTCTCAGAATGTGCCTTCTGGCTCCCCAAAATTTCAGCGGTTACCAGAGTGCACAGTTCAGGTTTCTCCATATACTGGCATGTGGTCACCTCTCTTCTCCGTGTGGTCTCATCAGTGAGGATGGGTCTGGATCACACAGCCCTTTTTGCTAGGAGGGTCACTGCCCTCTATGGAGGTGTGGGGGCAAGTGGCATCTTCATACAGTGACATTTTTCTCAAGGTAAATAAATGCCCAGGGAGTGTAGCTCAATGGCATTTTCAAAGCCCTGGGTTCAATCCTCAGTACCAGAGGAAAAAAATTTTAAAAAGAAGGAAAAGGTGCTTCCATTTTTAGATTATGAGAATAATCTAAAAATTATTTTCTCAAAATGAAAGTCTAGGATAGCAGTTCAAAGGGCTGGGGGAGGGGAGGGTCTGGACAGCAGCAGGGTGCCAGCTGGGCTGGACGGGAGGGAGCTAGCCAGGGTTGGGGAGCTCAGGGAGTGGATGGTGTGAATGGACCCCACATCATAGAACTGTACACTTACGAATTGTTCATGTAATCAGTTTTCACTGTTATGCTTACCCTAAAAAATTAAATAGTGCTAGTAGAAGTCAATGTTTATCAGAAATGTTCTCACCTGGCAAAATGTGATAACCCTGTGTGAGTTTGAAAAACTGAAGAGGAAATTTTATTGCTCCTTGTCATTTTAAATCTGGGGCTGTGAGTCACTGTCACACATTTCCTGGATCATGAAGATGCAAGAGTTGTTTTGTTTAGATTCTACCCATGTCCACACCTCCAGAACTCATCCTCTGCCACCCTCTCACACACAATGTGACAGATAAGCACAGAGAACTCTATTTTGGTTTTTTTTTTTTTTGGGGGGGTGGGGGAGTACTGGAGGTTGCACCTTTGGACTGAGCTCCACCCCCATACCATTTTTTTAAAGTTTTGATTTTGAGACAGGGTATTGCCAAATTGTTCAGGCTGGGCTTGAACCTGCAATCCTGCTGCTTTAGCCTCCCACAGTGCTCAGGGATTATAGTACCACGAGGCCCAGTTTAGTACTCTTAAAAAAAGAGAAAAGAACATGATATTTACAGGGGTTTCTCCCTGAGATGGTATTGATTGCTGGGGAGCAAGAGAAAGAAGAAATCTAAAGTCCAGGTTCTGTATTCCTCTGCTCCCACCTGGGGGTCTAGACCCCTGGGATCATGGGACAGAGAAAGGTTTGCTCACAGAGATGTCAACATTCCTAACGTCCTACAAGAAGAGACAGATCTTTGAAAAACCCATTTAGTCCCAAACTCAGCAGAGACAACATGTGGTAAGGAAGGCATCACTCAGCTGCCTAATGGTCTCCTGCCTGTGTGACCCTGGGTAAGCCACCTTTCCTCTCAGGCCTGTCTCCTCCCTGTGGGAGGAGATGGCTCACTGACTTAGGCCACCTTGCTCCCTTCTAGCTCTAATAAGCAGGTTTCCACTGAGCCTTACTAGATTGAGCAGTATCCTTCACTGAGGTCCCTGGCCTGCCCCCAACAATGAGCATATCTTCTGATGTAGGGGCAGAGGAGCCCTTAATGTAACTGAACTTAGCCCAGGGTCATGACACCCTCCAGTAATCATAGCACCAGGGAGGTGGAACAGCAGGATCACAAATTTGAGTTAACACCTGGGCAACCTAACAAGACCCTGTCTCATAATGAAAATAAGCTAAGGTGGGTTGAGGACGTAGCTCACTGCAAAGGGTCCGGGTTCAGCCCCTACTACCTTGAAAGAAAAAAAAGAGAGAGAGAGCTAGGCCTGGAGACACAAGTCTGTAATCCCAGTACTCTGGAGGCAGGAGGATGGCAAGTCTGAGCCCAGCGCGGGCAATTTAGTGACTTGGTGAGACCCTATCTTGAAATTAAAAAATAAAGAGCAGGCTGGGGACATAGCTCAGTGTGAAGGCTCTCTGAGTTCCATCCCAGCATCAAAAAAAAAAAAAAAAAAAGGAAGGAAGGAAGGAAAGAAGGAAGGAAGGAAGGAAGGAAGGAAGGAAGGAAGGAAGGGGAGGATAGCTTTGGTCAGATCTCTGGCTACCAGCACCTCCAATAAGAGATCCTCATTTTCACTCCTTCTCTTCAGTCTGCAGAACGTTCCCAGGGAGAGGGGCAGAAAATCCAGGTAATTCACCTCACTCTGCTTTTTGGATACTCATGGTATTTTACGATTCCATGACAAAAGTTCAGCAAACAATGGTTTTCAAGTGCATTGATGAAACAATCAGTTCTATATGTGCCCTCTACACATGAATAGTGTCCGTCACTCATATTAACAACCATAAAAGTTCTGGTTGCCAGGGGGGTGGGGGAATTTTATTATTTTATTCTGTAGTTCATAAAGAAGGAACCTGACTCTTGAGGCTCAAAGCTAACTCCTAAAACTCAAGGAAAATAAGCCTCAATTCCAAAAGTAAGTCCTTAAGTCTGGCAATAAATGAGCTGAGACTTTTGCAGCCAGGAAGGACACTTCTAATGGGTGGAGGGAGAGCATCGCACAGGTAGGGTAAGCAACTTAGAGAAGGCAGCAAACCAGGAAGACAGTCTCCCTCCCTCCTTTGTTCCTTCCTAGGGAAGCTATTCAACCACTTCCCTATCCCAGCGGTGACCAGCGGGCCCGAGTATGAACATCTTTGCCACCGCAGTAGCTATTTAACTTGGTGAGCTGTTACTCTGATCTCGGTGAGCAAGTTTCCTAAGCTGTAGAGAGAATTTTAGAGATTTTCAAGGTCTGGTCCCAGAGACAGCACTGGCATCTCCTGGTAACGTTAGACCCACCAAACTTGGGCCCTGCGTCAGAGTTGAGACCTCTGGAAGTGGAGTACAGCAGTACGATTAGTCACCTTCCAGGGGATGCAAAGCCAGGAAAATCTGAGGACCACTGGGTGAGATGACAGAGCTCAACAGTGGTTATCAATAACTGTCTCTCAACTTTTAATTTTTTTGAGTCAGGGTCTTACTCTGTATTCCAGGCTGGTCCTGAACTCACTGTGTAGTCCAGGCTGGTCTCGAACTCATGGTCATCCTTCTGCCTCAGACTCCTGAGTGCTGGGATTAGAGGTTTGTATCATCATGCTGACTAATTTTTATGCAGAGCTGGGGGTCAAACCAGGCCCTTGTACATGCTCCTTTGCCTGTGAATGATGGGGGGGGCGGGGGGGGGGAACGGGGACAGGGGAGTATTGGGGATTGAACCCAGGCTTTCTCACTGAGCTAAGTCCCAGCTCTTTCCACTTTTTGAGCCAGGGTCTCAGTTGTCTAGGCAGGGATCAAATTTGCAACCCATCTGCTTCAGCCTCCTAGAGGGCTAGGAATACAAGTATATGCCACCACTCCAAGCTCTAGCTTTTCCTTTTTAAAGCTGGAAATTGTTCAGCACCTGTGCATTTACTTATTCAGAAAGTATTAATATTCACCAGACATTTATATACAGGTGTGAATATACATACAGACAGCCCCCAACTTGCAAAGGTTCAATCTGAGATATTTCACAGATACAGATCATATATACATATATGATATCACACACACACACACACACACACATATCATATCACATAGCCTAGATGTGTATTTGGCTACTTTATTACTCTATGAAAGTTCTGTACATAAGCTCTGAAATCTCCCAATATATTTCTCAGAACATGTCCCCATTGTTGAGGTGACATGACTCTGTGTGTGTGTGTGTGTGTGTGTGTGTGTGTGTGTGTATACTAATGTATATACTAGTCAGGGCCTACAGGTGGTAGTCAACTTCCCCCTTCACTGTGGAGAAGAGGTTATCCTATGGGTTTCAGTTGCTCTCAGATAACTGGGCTTAATGCCTTTTTGATGCGGGCTTTAGGGAGTGCTCCTTCAGTGGGCTGTGTATTCTATCTGCGAGTCACCCCTAGCCAGGGCTGGGCCTGACCCATGAGGGGGCAGGAGGAGTAGAACGGCCTACTTACTTTTTCAAGAGGGGATCCTGAGACTTTTCCCAATGGAGAGTCCAACTGACAGAACTGACAATTTACGGAGGTCTGTACTCTCTTCCTGAGGTACTATACATAATGTACCACAAATTAACCCGTACCTTTAAAATCCTGCAATTATTCTGTGGTTAGCCTCACTATACTATACTATGTGTTTTTTATTTAAAACATTAATTTGTTAAATGTAAACATTAGGAAAAAATTTCAGAATTCCTTTCTACCATTTTTATATGTATTTATACATTTATGGTGTATTTATGTCATGATTTGGATCTGGAGTGCCCTCCAAAAGCCTCATGCAACTATGGTACTGTGCACTGTAGAGAGGTGGGGCCTGGTTGGAAAGGGCGAGTGCTTGGGGTTCAATCTGGAGGGGCTGTGCTAGTATCGTCCCTCCTTCCAGACTTGCCTCTGTTTACCATGTCATGAGGATCTCTGTCTCCAGCTCTCTGGCTCTAGCTACAGCCCACCGTGTGCTTCCACCGTTTTCTAGCCACCCACCCATGAATGGACCTTTTGAATTGTGAGCTAAAATAATTCTTTCCTCTATGAAGTCGTGGATGTTGCATATTCTGTCCCAGCAGCAAACATGTCACTAAAACAATGTACTTATTTGCAGCGCATAAGATGGAATGCAGGGTCTTCACACTGAGCTATCCCCTGCCACCCTCTTGTTTTATTATTGTTGTTTTGTTTTTAATTTTGAGACAGGGTCTTGCTAAGTTACTAAGTTGTACAGGCTGGGTTTGAGCTCATGATTCTCCTGCCTCAGACTCCCAAAGTGTTGGGATTAGAGGGCTACATTACCAAGCCTGGCTGTTCTCCCCCAATTTTGAACTTAAAAAAAACGTACTAACAGCATTAAAAACAAGAATCAAGACTAACTGCCCAGCTTCTCTGAACCTTCTGAAGTCTCTCTCTGTCTCTCTCTCTCTCTCTGTCTGTCTCTCTCTCTCTCTCTCTGTCTCTCTCTCTCTCTCTCTCCAGGGTCTTGCTCTGTAGCCAGGCTGACCTTGAACACATGGCAATCCTCCTGCCTCAGCCTTCCAAATAATGGGATTATTTGGAAATCATTGTGTTACCAGTGATTTATGTGGTGTCAGGGGATTGAACCCAGGGCCTTGTGCTAGCTAGGCAAGCCTTTAACCGCTGAGCTATGCCCCACTCCTCCCTGAACCTTCTGACATGTTTATTTTCATTCACCAGACACTGCTATACAACAACCATTTTATAAGCAGTCTGTGTACAGGCAACAGTACTATGTGCTAGTCTACATGGGACCTATTTAAAAAGAAAAAACAACTCAAGCATGGTATGGTATCTGACACCTTGAGGACCTCTGATCCTTGGCTGTTTCCGAGTCAGAGGTCTCCAGCTAGTATGAAGGCAGGGTTTTGTTCTGCTGATAATTCTAAGCTGAAGAGCCACTTTATCGGGGCAGCTCACAGACCAGTGACTGATGGGGAAAGAACAAAACATCACAGGAGAAACGGCCCAAGCCAAGCACCTCCAGAAGCCAGGCTCGCATGAGATAAGGGGGCTGAGCCAGCAATGTTCACATTTATAAAGCCCTGCACCTCCGTTCTGTGGGGACTCCAACTGGACGCAGGGACACAGTGTAACACAGCATGAGTGAGACCTCTCACCCACTACCCGATCCCAGACAAGTCACTTAACTTCCTGAGCCTCACGGTAGCTAAGGTTAAGGAACTCAAATAGTTATGAGAATACATCCTTGTCCAAGGAATTAAAGATGTAAGCAAAGCATGCAAGCGTGGAGATATAATATATAACACTGTTACAGTATTTTAGAGGGGCTAGGGAATGAACCCAGGGCCTCACACATGTTAGGCAAAGGGTATCCCGGAGCTACATCCCTCCCCTATTTTAACAAACTATGGGAATAATCCCTGAACACACAGCCTTCCAGCCTATTTTAATAGACATTTATTATACAATCTTTCCAAGGAGCAATTAGGTACAGTGATGCAATCAAACTGTAAAATATAACTATACTTACATATATGGAAAAATTATTTATAAAAGTACTAGAAATAGCCTAAATTACTACTCGGTAGTAGAGGGCTAGATAAATAAATTTTGTATACCCATACCATGGGATACTCTGAAAAATTTTGTGTATGTCAATAAATGCAAACTGATTTTATTTTATTTATTTATTTATTTATTTATTTATTTTGAGACAGGGTCTTGCTATACAGTCCAGACTGGTCCTGAACTCGCTATGGAGCCTAGCCTGGCCTTGGACTCATTGCAATACCCCCATCTCAGCTTCCCGAATGCTGACAGTCTGATTTTATAAACCAGTAATGCAGTTTAGATCCTACTTCTAAAAAGTCAAATTTATATAAATCTAAAAGATTTTAACAATGATGATTTTGGATGATGGGAATACAACTTTTTTTTTTTTCCTTCCCTTTAGGTCTGTAAATTATGTTTTTATGATAAACTTGTATCACACATCAATGTAGTGCTTTTTATTTATTTATTTATTTATTTATTTATTTATTTATTTATTTATTTGAGACAGGGTCTTGCTCTGTATCCCAGGCTGGTCTTGAATTCACTATGTAGCTCAGGCTAGGCCTGGATCTGTGGCAATCCTCCTGCCTCAGCCTCCCAGAGTGATGAGATTACAGGCATGTGCCACCATGCCCGGACCTGTGGCAATCCTCCTGCCTCAGCCTCCCAGAGTGATGAGATTACAGGCATGTGCCACCATGCCCGGCTTAATATGGGGAAATCGAACTCCGGGCCTTGCACTTGTAAGGCAAGCACTTTAACCGCTATGCCATTCCTCCAGCCCCAACATAGTGTTTTTTTTTTTTAAGTGATAACGATACTCTTTCTGAATGCACAGATCTTTACTCTAGTGGAGGAACTGGATATATATTAAAAACACTCCAGGAATTGGGGGCCTATAGGTCAGTGGTAAAGTAGGTAAGTGCTAGGTTGAAAGTTTAAAAGAACAAAAACATGTTGGGCTGGTGGTGCAGCCTTAAATCCCAGGAGGGGAGGCTGAGAGGCTCTGGGAGGCTGAGGCAGAAGGATCACAAATTTAATCCCAGAGGCGACTTTGCAAGACCCTATCTCAAAATCAAAACTAAACATGGGCTAGGGATGCAGCTCAGTATGAAAGCTCTGGGCTTGACCCTGAGTAGCACAAAAATAAAAGTAACTAATTTGGAGCCAAGAGGTGGCTTCTAAACTAAACCTTAATCCTATACCCAAGCTAAACTTTAAGCTAAGAACTGAGTCAAAATTACAAAAAGTAGAGGAGGAGAGAGAGAGAGCTTCTCCACTACAGGGACCTGGATAAGTAATGGCTATGTAGGAAATATATGTCCTATGAAGAAAGAAGGAAAAGACTCACTTGTTCAGATGAATGAATGAATGAAAAAAAAATCAGAGAAGGAATGGCCTGTTAGCCAGAACTAGTTCTTAATCTTGGAAAAAAAACTAAGGAAGGGGTCCGCTTTGAATTCAGCTGTCTTTGCTGATGGACCATTCGATGCCCCGTGTTACGTTTCCTACCCTCTCTCACTGCCCAAGCCCACCGAGTTGCTCTTTGCCAAACTTCTTGACTCCCTCGGCCATTTTGGGCTCAACACAGCTACACACCCAAGGTCTGGGAAACACAGATCCATTCATGCAAATGGAAGGCCCACTGCCCCAACAGTCACCTCCTTCACACAAGCCATCCCAGAAAGCTCAGCCACATCAGATGTGGGGGAGGTGAGAGGATTAGGTTTCAAGCTCTGTTTAGGTAGATGCTCTTTATTCCTGGAACGCAGTGGACAGGCCCGTGCCCTGCCATCTTCAGTGCACAGGGCATACATCCTTGCCTGAAGGCAGGGGCACCCTGTTTGGCAAGTGGTAAAGCGACAGCTGGTAGAAGTGAAGAACCAAGAGATGGTGGCTCACAGGGACAGGCTCAGGCTAGGTGTTCTCCTGGCACTACGCCCACTGGGGTCCCAAGCAGTGTCTTCCAATGTGCCATTGTCAGAACAAATCCCAAACATCAAGAGTGGCCCAGCCTCCAGAAAACTCCTCCTAGGAGGGAGAAGTTTGGGATTTGGCCCAAGCTCTCCAGAGCCCCAGAGGGGAACAGAAAGAAGATGACATGGGTGACTGCTGTCTGTGGGGGCCATGTCCTCAGGAAGAGAGAAAGGGCAGGCAGCTGATCTCCAAGAGCCCAGAGACAGAGCAGCTGGACCTTCCTGGCCACCAGGGAGACGGGTGCCTCGCTTCCAGGCTTTGAGGGAAGGAAAAGGAGGCAAAGGTGGTGTCTACAGGGGGCGCCAGAGCCCCCAGTGGCCCTGGAGGAAGGAGGCATTAGGAAAACAGGGGGCAGCTGCTGGTCAGGCTCTCTGACCTG
This sequence comes from Ctenodactylus gundi, assembly GCA_004027205.1. Lineage (NCBI taxonomy): Eukaryota > Metazoa > Chordata > Mammalia > Rodentia > Ctenodactylidae > Ctenodactylus > Ctenodactylus gundi. The sequence goes on from PVKB01000979.1 coordinate 523,488, forward strand.
GTCCTTGGCCATCCATCATTCCCTGCTCCCACCCAGAGGCAGGCCTCACTGCTTCTGCCTGGCTGGGAGCAAGCCCTGGGCCCAGTGGGCCCTGTTGAGCCCCTCTGGGCTGGGCTGCAGGCACAAAGTATCCCTGGCATCCTCTCTCCAGTTCCCGTCCAGCCCAGACTCCAGGTAGTCACAGAAATCAGGTGACAGAACCCTGGCCTGATTCTTTGTTTGGGCTCCCTCCCTTTCCTCCCCTCCGGACAGCCATTTGCTCTTCCCTGAGTAATTCCTCCTCCCTGACTTCGGGGAGCGGGCTGGCAAAGGCAAAGTGGAAAATCAGTGAAGCTAATGGTGCAGCAATGCAGAAGCCAGAGCCAAGAACACAGCCCTGGAGTGGTTCCGGCACTGGCTCGCGGTGGGTCAAGGGGACACGTGAGAGCCTTCACATTCTCTCACCCGCTGGGAGCTGCTGATCCTCCCTGCCCCCACCCTCGTCACTTCTCTTCAACTTGCAAACACTCTTTCAGAGTCATTCCAGCGACTTCTCCGTGGGGAGGAGGCATGGGACAGAGTAGGTCCTCCAGGCAAAGCTGGCGGCTTAGGACAGGGCACAATTCCACAGACCTGAACACTGCCCCCATTTTCGAGTGGGCCACTGAACACCTTCTGCTTCAAGGAATTCTCCAGGCCATTTGTAGTTCTTCTTACTATCCAGGGTGAGTTAGAAGCAAACTGGTTCTTTTCACAAGACGTTTGCTAGACCCACTGGCACAGACCTGTAATCCTAGCATTCTGGGAGGCTGCCCTAGGAGGATTGCAAGTTCAAGACCAGCTTGAACAATTTATTAACTTAACGAGATCCTGTTTTAAAATCAAAAATTTAAAAAATAGTCTGCGGATGCAGTTCAGTGTGAAAGCCCTGGGCTGGATCCCCAGTACAACCAAAAAAAGAAAGAAAAGAAAACCCCAAAAAATCAACAAGCCTGCTGGAGATGGAATGGGAGTGGGAGCAGAATACCCTATGTGGGCAACCATGCAGCACAGGTCACACCAGTAAGCACGAGCAGTACTGCAGCAGGGCACCCCCTGGTACCTGCTTGAGGCTCCCCTGCAGCTTGGTTGAAATGCACACCCCTTTGGCCAAAGGCAGCAGCAAGACCCCCAGTGGAGAGGAGTGGAGTGGGAGAATGCCAGGGCACTACAACTTGAGGCAGGCCAAGCTCTGGCATCACCCTTGGCCACACCCCCCATGGGCACAGGTTTCTGCAGAACAGAGACAAAGCCCTGCATTGTGGCGCACGCACGGCATGCAGGGGGCTTGCAGCCAGACATGGAAACGCGCAGCTTTTCCATTAAATGTAACCTCTCCCCCCTTCAACCGGCCACCAGACTCCTTCAAATCTGGGTGGGTGGGAGGAGCTGTAAAACCTCAGCCCATTAAATCACTTATGAGTTGCAGGTTTCTGTGGATAGAAGCAAGTATTTCTACTTTAAGATTGCAAGTCTTACATACTACGCCCTGTACCACAGGGTCTGGGGGGCTTCACCCGCATGACTGCCACAAAGGGCACAGGATCCCCACTTTCCAGGCTCCAGAAGTGGCCTGGTAAGCAGTTTTGGAAACATCCACTCACTTTTTCTCTCCAGTCCAATTCTAAGGAAAAAAAAATAAAACTATACGAAAGCAGCCTTCCTTTAAGCTCAAACTATCTTTCAAGTGTTGCTTATCTTCTGAAAGGGGCACTCTACCCCTCCGCCTGGGCATAGCTTCGGTCCACCCACAAACCTCAGAACCTGATCCAAAACAAGCTGGAAATGGGTAAAGATCAGAAGGGAAAGAGAGGGAGAAGAGGAGAGAGGCTGGTTTTCCTGGAACCTTTATTAAATCAACTTCTCAAGGACAGCCAGAAATTCCAAGCCCTCCCTGGTCCCTCAGGAGCCCTGTGACTGCGAGGGTTGCCATTAGCTGCGGGTGGGGCAGCAGACAACCCCCATCTCTCTCTCTCTCTCTCTCTCTCTCTCTCTCTATCTCTCTCTCTCTCTCTCTCACACGCACACACACACACACACACACACACACACACACACACACACACACAATTACAGCAAAGTCTTTCCATCAGGGAAAAGTTCTGTGTGAACAGGCTCTGGGAAGTTTGGTTTCAATTTTGGACAAATCTTTTACATACAAAGTATGCTATTTTTTGAGGACAATAGTCACATTATTTAATAATCAGCAGAGTCAAGACTATACAATATACCTAACTTTGTGAGGTTTCTTAGAGTTTCCAAAACATGAAGATAAATTTTCCTCTACAAGGTCACAATCATCATAGCCATTCTTTAAAGATGGCAGGGGAGGCTTCCTCACAAAGCTAATGAGGATTTGTGATGTGAAAGAGCCACCCCGACTGAACAAAGCTTTACCCAGTGGAACTTGCTCCTCAGGCCCAGGGGCTCGCCACTGCTAGGTTTTTAAGTCAACATCTGGAGCCAACCCATGAAACACAATCCCCCTGCCACGTGAGGCGTCCTCTGGGGAAGACGGCCCAGCACTGACTGTGTTGCACTGGGTCTTCACAATGGCTTCATGAGTATGTACCTATTATCCACAGAACTTATGGAAAGGCACAAAGAAAAACCTGTCCAGGAGCCAATGGGAAGAAGTGGAGCCAGAGTGCACACCAAGGCAGTTAAGAGAAAATTTCACTTACATGAAGATTCACACGAGAATGTTCATAGTAGTCTTATTAAAAATAGACAAAAATGTTAATGAGTGCCACAGTTTGAGAATATGCCCCAAAGGTGTTCTATGCTGGAAGCTTGGTCTCCAGTGTGCCAGTGAAGAAAAGGGCTGGAACCTTTAGGAGTGGGGCTCAGTGTGGGTCATGGGGGATGCTCTCCTCAGAAGGGGTTAAGGTAGGCAGTTTCTGTGGGAGTGAGTTGTTACTAAGAGAGCAAAATGGGCCCCTTTCTGGTCCTTGGCTCCTGCTCTGTCACATGATGTCCTTGCATGCACAACCTACTGTAATGCCATCTGCCATTTTGTATTGTAGCCATGAGGACCTTTGCCATGGGGGGAACAGATGGGCTTCCCTATCTTTCAGCCTCCAAAACTGAGCTAGACAAACGTATCTTCTTTATAAATAACCAGCTTCTGAACTGGGCCTGGTGGCACAGGCCTGTAATCCCAGAATTCTGGGAGGCTGGGGCAAGAGGATCACAAGTTCAAGGCCAGGCTAGGCAACTTACTGAGATCCATGCTGTCTCAAAGTGGAGGAGGAAGAGGAGGAGGAAGAGGAGGAAGAAAGAAGAAGGAAGAGGCTGGGAATGTAGCCTGGTTTCATCCCCAGTACCACAAACATACAGTAAAAAAGCCAGCTTCTGGTATTCTGTTAGAGCAACAGAAAACGAAATGACCAAAATGGCCATTAGTAGGCAAATAAATACACATGCACCCTAACAATTCCATTACATAAAATTCTGCAGTGCTCAAAAGCAGACTAGAGGATCCTGGGGCCTAACTACTGAGGAAAAAGAAGGACACTCTCAGAGTACTGAAAATGTTCCGTATCTCAACTGAGGCAGTGCTTTAATGGGGTATCAACATCATCAAGTCATACACATTTTACAGTATTTTACAGCGACTTATGCTGCATTTAAATTGATTTCTAAAAAAGTGGTGGTCTGGAGTGGGGGCTTTAGCACAGCGGTTAGACCACTTGCCTAGTTAGTGCCAAGGCCCTGAGTTTGATCCCCCAAGCACCACAAGCTAGCTGGGCATGGTGGCTCACACCCATAATTACAGCACTAGGGAGGCTGAAGTAGGGGGATTGTTGTGCATTTAAGATCAGCTTGGGGTACACAGTGAGTTCAGGACTAGCCTAGACTACAGGGTGATACCCTGTTTCAAACAAACCAACAAAAAAAACGTGGTCTAACTTCAGTCTTCCTGCTGTATAGCCTCCTAACAGCTGTCACCTACCTTCCCTATTGCCTCTCTCTTGTTCAAAGAATCATGTTCTATCAATGCGTTTAGCCTCCTGACTCCAGCCTCATTATTGCCTCCACTTTCTACCCAGACTGGACCACAGCCAGCAACTCCAATAACCCCTTCTTCTCTCCCCGCCTCCAGCACCACAAGCAGCCCCCTCCCAAATTCCTTCTGCCTGCACCCCCAGGCACCTGCCCACAAGTGCCTGGGCTTTAGAGCTGTACTATTTGTTTTCTCATTTTCTCTATCATATAGTCTTAGGTGCCAAGGGTTTGTTAGAGAAAGTTAATGAGAAAAAGAATAAAGATTTTCAGAATCCATGATAAATTCACATACTGAACCGTCACTCAAGAGCTGGTCACTCTTAGACTTTATTATCAGTATCTACAAAGAGGTTGATCCAAGTCTCTACTCCCACAAATGTCCCAAACTGACTCACTCCCTTACTCTCATTTTAGCTTATCTTTATGTTTTGTTTTGTTTTGTTTGTGATACTGGGGATTGAACCCAGGGCCTTCACACTGAACTACATTCCTAGCTCACGTTTTTTTTTTTTTTTTTTTAAAGGGAGGAACGGTTT